>JAMKCH010007176.1:0-73202 GCA_023653785.1 Ophioderma brevispina
GGGCCCACAAGTAAACCTCGTCAATCAGGGAGTTGCAATGTTTTGGGGGTATAATAATTATAATAGGGCTGTTTGATATTAGAGTGTATCGGTGCGCATGGCTACAGATGGCGCATGGCTCTGTAGCCATGGAGCGTATGTTCAAGGTATTATGTTTGATAGAGGATTACTTTTGCAGGGAAGTTTCTGGAAGTTTTGTGTTACCTTCAATACAAAACCAAATGAAAGCACAGCTGAAATTCATCACCTGAAATCTGGCTGTAAACCAAGTTGGGGTGTCAAATCGGACCCAATTTATTGCATGCAAGGTAAAATGTTTCAAAATTCATGCGTGACATGACAGTGCTACTATTACTGTTTCATGGCCCTCTCACTAGGGGGCGTATTTGCATTGATTTGAAGTTTGAACATGTTGAAAAACAATTTACGATAATAGCTTACCCGATGCTGGGAAGTACGTCATTGAAAAAAGTACCACATGAGTTGAACGCGAAATTATATATATTATTAATCTTCCCTGGAGATGGCCAGCGCACGGATAGTGTTGAAAAATAAAAAAACCATGTGCGCTTGGCCGGATTCGAACCGGGAGACCTTCGTATTACATGCACGACGCTCTAACCGGGGACTGAGCTATCAAGGCAGGTTCGGTAGCAGAGAGATAGATATCATTATAGGTGTTAGGTTCGACAAGGTGTCTTTAATACGCCTTCAAGCATTGAAATAGTCTTTACTACAGTATAATCTCACATCTTGATCGTTTACGCTGTGACAACGGAGTTACAGAATGATGCGGCTTTGACGTATTGTAGTTATAAACGAGTAAACGAGATGAATAGTTTGGTGTCACGTGTCAGGACGTACCAGGTCACGTGTCAGATATCAGGTATCAGTTTGCTCTTCGGGGGCGACCGGATATTATATAAATCCGACATGTTAAATCAAGGTCTTTACATATGACCCTATGCCCAAAGTGTGCAGGTGCTATTATTTTTTCAAAAGACGACGGTTTATTATGTCTAAACAGTACAAAATTACCCTTTCCTACTGATTCAAAAACCGACGTACGATGCGATAAATCGGTTGTTTTTTCCAAATGTAGGGATACGTACGTCATCTTTACCTGAAGGGTCCCCCGAAGCAACCAAATATAACCAATCAATGCCGTGACGTCATCAAATCTTTATTTTCCAAAATTGGCTGTTATTCCCATAATTAAAATTCCTTTTAAGATTAACATCTGTATATTGTCCTTTAATAATTAATATTAAATTGTCCCCGCATGAATGTGAAAAAAGATGGGTCATTAGTCTAAAAACTGAAAACAAAGTCAGCCGGAAAACCCTTACCGTGGACTGTAATGAGCAGACGGATCCCCGTTTTAGTTAATAGACGGCTTCACAGCCACTTGCGCGCGCCTGCGGGGGTTATGCGTCAAGAAGATTATGGTATGTATGCGTTTATTCCGTAATGGTGTGTTTATTTAAGTATTAAAAAAAGTTTCTTCTGCCAGTTTGAGTTTCGTGGCGTGCAGTATAGGCGCTCGTCTTGTGATCAAAAGGTCCTTGGAGCTTCGATTCCCACTTCTGTCGCAAAATGTTAATCTATTATTGGGGACTAGACGATGCAATGAACAACTTCAAGGTGGCTAAACTGCGATTTACACGGTTAGTATAGGGTTACAGGGGCCCGCCCGATTTTCACTAACATTAAATGCATCGTAAACATCGATAGAACAAACCATCTAGACTAACGATCACATTTTGACCCCTTTCGTAACGTTACGAAGGGTGATTGTCACCCGTGTTAAAATCCCATACATTACGAGGCGTCTACACTACGAATGGTTTTTTACGTCTTTGTGAAAGCCAATCTACGCTACGAGCTAAAACCTTCGTGCTACGATGCATCGTAATTGTTTAGTAAAATCGACCCCTGGTCGACCCCTAGCCGTTTGTGTCAGTTACTATGGTTTGTTTTCAATATGTATCGTACTGGGTATGAACCTATAAACACCTAGCGAGAAAAATTGAACGTTTTTGTTTAGGGTTATTGGTGCTGGCAACCGGACAAGGGAAAAACACGCAATCGCTACGGCCGCATCCCTTTCCCACAATGCCTTTCGGGATTATTTGCAGTTTTTAACATTTTCAAACGCTGGTTTCAACTTTACGCTTTCAATTTAGAACAGGATAAGATACTTACGGTCCGCCGTACGCTCAGCCGAGAATGATTTGTGGTTGATAACTCCCTAGGGCAGTGTAGATTTGCCAAGGTTTACCAAGATTCAACAATGGGCGGCGCTGTGTGTCAAGACGATACGTAAATGGTGTTGATGTCGGGAAAGGTCGGACTTTTGGGCTCTTATTTGGTATCCTGCGGTTAAAATAATTACATCCGAAAGTAAGGAGGCATTACTCGTTATTTCGTTAATTGTATTGAGGTTAAATCTGTGAAGTGTAATTCACAATGCACTGCAGATGAATGTCGATTTTTTTTAAAATGCATCACAAACCTATTAGACATGTTGATTCTCAAAAAGTAATTACTTTGTTTTGACCATCTTCTGGGACAACTGACTACAGACATGACGTAGCAATGGCAGCGAGATAGATGACAGAAACGTCGCTTACGACCCCGTCGAGCATTTGAGATTATTGGAACATGGATGTGCCCATCGACAGTTCTCGAATTCATTTTTGTCTTTAAGTAGCCTAATAATTTTATTGTAATTTCACAATGTTGAGAATCGTTTCAACATAGTTTATCACAAATGGTCACTAAAAATTAGCGTGGTATGTCCCTTTAACCATCCTTAAAGAGACTGATGACCAGGGGAGGGCGGCCAAGAGAGAAATCAAAATTCTGACGCGCCATTGGTTTTAACCCGTAAAAAGCGAAATCTTGACGAAAATTATGATTTTTTTTCATATGTTGTCAAGGGAATATTTTCTTATTCCCAAACGTTGGAGTTGAAGAATCAAATATCCACTGGAAGGGTTTTCTGATTGTTTTGTATGAATAACGAAACGAGACGAGGTCGTATGTGGGGTCATGGGAAACACCCATGACCGACCAACATAAACCACCCCAATTGGTTTGTGGTTGCACTCAGTATTGCTGTTTGTAATTTCTTTTGACAGTTTGGTGAGCTGCTATAATGAATGAGGCTTGGCGCAACCGCCTGATGATGACATTTCGAGAGAGAGAAGCGGCCCATTTTTTTCGGCGAACCCAGTGTTTTGCGATCACTAAAATGTACTAGATCACAATTGAAGTGAAAAGCCGAATACGCCGGCTTCATGTAATAAGATGATGATTAAGTAGTTTCTGTCGTACACGACAGAAATTCAAAGCACGGTTTTCTATGGATGATTACAATTAGCAGGCAAGCTCAAAAACAAAGTTGCGGTTTTCTTTTAAGCTTGCTTTGTTCAATCAATCCTTCAAAACGTGTGTCGGCAGGTGGTATACAACCGCTCAAGTGCAATTGAGAGAATTTGTGTCCTCAAAATACATGTTCCTGTCACTTTAATTAATGTGACCTTCACAGGTATCACGTAGATGATTAAATACATGCTCTCCTGGATGATGTAAAGATGTTAACAGTCCAGGCAAAGGCTTTGGCTAAAAACTAAAGTATGCATGTGTCTTAGTTTCAAATAAAAAGCTTTATTTATTTAATATTTCATTCCAATCCGAGGTATAGAACACAAAATATGCATTCATAAAAAGAGAGTTGCAAAATGGATGTCCGTTTGCATTGATTAAAGACTTGTAAGATTGCGAGATCGTGGATTTTGTAACATACTAAAATGGGAAAGTTATTGATTGACTATTGAACCTACTGAGGGAATTGGTAAATCTTTAAAACTTAATTATGGTCAACAAAACGTGAACGTTGTCGTTATGATCATTGGTGTAACATGTTTTAGGAAAATTAATCGGCCAGTTAACTTCAAGTAGACATTGTTGGGAATAACTTAACAATAATCAGACGATCGCCATGAATGAGATGTAAAAATACGCAAAAAAAAAACCAACACGCAATCGCTTTTTCATCACAATAATGTGAAATACGATTGTATTGTTTGAATGGACAAATGTCATGGTGGAGAGTCACATGACTTTTGAAAAACTTTAGAAAAATTAAAATATTGCATGCAAATAAAAGAGAATTTTTTTTTTTCTCGTGATATAGGCCTACCTACTTTTTAATTTTTGATTTTGTCATTGGTAATAGACTTCATCTACAACTTTTTATGTTACTCGAAACGTAAGGGACCATAAAAGAAAAACAATAAGGAACCATTAAACGGTCTAGTTTTTGGCTAAAATGCCTTGGTCTGAGTGTTAACATTTTTGCATGTAAAATGTTAATTTTTGCATCTACCATCAAAACCCGCAAGTTTGTTTCGAAGAAAGATTACTTTTACAAAGTATTCGTTTGCATATTGTATTGTAAACCGATGCAAAATATCTCGTGACATGAACTATGCGAAAGCCCATGAAGGTTAAAACCAAGGGCTTAAACTGCTATCAACCTCATAAACGTCCGGCGGCTTTAAAAGAAGTTGAGATTTGGATTTTATAAAGTTTAATGCCGGGGTTTAATGGATATTTTTTGTTTACTAATGTTTACGTTAACAAATGCTGCAGCCTGAAGTTGGTCTGAGGGTTTTTGTTTAGATACTTAGCCCATTCTTAGCTTGCAGCCCTGTTTTTCATTTGCTAAATACAGCCTGTGTCTCAAAAAAAAAATGGTACAATCAGAAAAAAAATTGGTTAAATATGACTTTCAAACTATCATTCTACTTGACATAATATTAAATAACAAGGACCAGGCTTCAAATGGTGTTTTGTTTCAATCATCTCATTTGCTTTTTGTCAATTCAGAGACTATAATGATTTAAGTGCGATATACCCAAATCGATTTTGTGCCACTTTTATGCATGGGGCATAGTTGTTTCGCCCAGCTATGCCATGCTGTCGTGAAGTCTCACACAATATGGTAACTGGACAAAAGAAACAAAACACAGATATAAATTTATTAACAAAGGAAGTCTAGTTTTTATCGACACAAGTTTTAATGGTCAACATAAGCAGTTTTTCAATTATAAAATCTTCCTTCAAAAAAACAAACAATCAAATATTTATTAACACGTCAATGAATGGAGCTTTGAATTTATTCCAATTGGTACTCTGTAAAACATGCCAGAAGGATGTAAAATGCAACCAAAATAAACACTCCAATCACAAGAACTGGTTTAAAATATTGCATCTATCTTGTGTACATTTTACTGAAGTGTTAAAGTAAGTCATAAAATGTGAATTTGGAAGCAAAGTATCAAAGTTTCGGTAGGAAGTTTGCGTTCAATGATACTTCAAGAACAATAGAAACTCCGCTCCTTCAGTTTCTGTACGCCGGCTTACGCTCATGGTTCTCCTTCTGACAAACAATAGTATGTCGAAGTATTATTAATTCCTAAACCATAACTACTGATCATCACTTTTCACCATTACGTTACTGGTTTTGTGCGTAACTTTTAGAGTTTCTTAATGAATTTAATCCCCTACTTTTAAAAGAATTTCATATCTGTTAGTGTGAATAACTTATGTTTCACTAATTTCGTTCGACTGTTTTCCACTCACCCAAAGTTGCACAAAGTCGATTTTTGTTTCCGCAGTACACGGTGGTTATCACTCCGATTTGAAAGCATTGAGATGAAACAAAAAATTCCTGAAAGCCTGGTCTGTTCTGCTCTTGAATTGGATATACAAAACACCTTACTTATGTTTGATATATAAATATAGAAAAAAATTGTTTGTTGATTGTACCATGTTTTTTTTTTTTTTTTTTTTTTTTTTTTTTTTTTTTTTTTTTTTTAATTTTTTATAACTATATTTTATATTCCTAAGTCTTCGCGATCAACAGCACATTACTGGTAAAATAAAGCAAACGCGGTGTTAACTCTACTGCATATGCGTCACGGTTGGATTATTCTTTTACGGTGTTTTCTTCGTATTTTGTTTTGAAACTTTCACTTGCAATGTAGATTTCAGATTTGTCTGTATTTGCCACGTTTTTGTTTATAATGAGGTAATAGCTTGAGTATTAGGTACAACCAACGTCCCTCATGTCAATGATGTTTGCCCTCTCTCAAACTGGTCTACTTGTCACAATAATAACCTTCGCTAAACGTACCAAATTACAATTCATTCGGATATCGGCAACGGGGCCACCCTGACCTAAAGTTTTGTACACGAAGTTAGTCAATAGAATGGCGTAAGTCAATAGGATGTTTTATATAATTTATTTTTTTTGAAAAGCGCAAACACAGAATAACCAATGGGTTAGTGGATGTTTGAAGGGCAATGGATTGTTGTAAGTTCATCTGGCTTATAATACATTTACAAAAATGAAAACATGTCATGCTCAAGAGTCGTCTTCTATTGGAAAAGAAATCCTCTCTTGTTAACCTTCGTCTGCCTGAGCCATTTTGTGACAAACTCCCGAAGGGAGGGATTGATGCCACCCCTAGATTTTCTTTACTGAACATTCGATTCCTATAGATTTGGTAACATATAGCTTTGTTTTCTTCTTCCCCTTAATAATATAATATTAACATTTAATATATCGCGGCTACAAAGAACACAGCTCTTTTTCTCAGAAACAATGCAACTTCTAGAGTCAGCATCTAATACAGCGCCAATTGCAGCAACATCCCCCACAAACGACCGAAACCACATACATTAACTAGGACAATGAAGGGGAAGGAAGTCCAGTTTATAAGCAGGAGGAACCGGAGTACCCGGAGATAACCTGCGAGGACGAGCTTTGGACTGGAAACCACTTACACGTTAAAGCAAAGAGAAAGAGGCAAAGCCTCACGGTGCTGGAGGTGTTCGTGGGGGGGCGCCCGAGCCGGGGATCGAAACCTGGGACCTCAGTGTGTGTAAAGGCGAGGGCAGACCCGCTGCGCTTACTCGCTCCCCCCTGCAAAATAGTACCAACATGCCCACATTATGACATCACTATGACGACATAATGAAAATGTCATGAAAATACTTGATATAGGGTTGAAAATTAATATCTTGGGCATTAATTAATGCCTCAAACAGTATTATAGCCCTAACTACTCTGGAATAATAGAAAAACTAGTCATTTACCCAAAAAATTAATGTTCTTACTGTGTAAACTCCATTGGAATGGAAGAAAATGGGTGGAAAGGTGTACAACACTTTTCATATCTGCTTCATTTTTTCAAGCAATCTCTTTTTTTTCAGAATATGTAGTGTAAAGAATGCGTATTACGATTATGTCAGAAACGTTACGGTTGAATGAACATGTCGAGGTCAGGGTCAGCAGCATTGCATGCACATTTTTATACACCCTATACTGTCCTTCAAACTTACCCACAAGCTGTGTATATGGGTCATGTTTTGGTTATTCTATGTATTGCTTTGCGTTCACTGAAAAGGAAAAACATGTTTTCTGCCACTGAAGATAACTTTGGTATTTCTTGGGCGCTCTAACCGTCTAAGATATCGAAACAGCTCGAAACGTGATGGTCATTGAGCAACAGATATTCATTTATAGGTCTGAGGTTCAAATCCCCTCACTTCTCTAGCATTGAGCATGATGGAGAAACAATTACAAATTCTTACGGATGACATATGGTTAAGAAACTACCTAGAACTCGAGGTGAGTGGATGATGAATAATAATATTTACCTCGCGATGACCGAGAAATGATATATTTTCTTGCAGAGTTTCAGACACAATCAAGAACAAAGATCATCACTTTGCCTTCATTCACATATTTTAAGCTAAAGATGGACCCGTTTGCCAACAGCAAAATAAATTTGGTGCAGGCTATCATTTTGACAAGAGGCACAGTTTAGAACTAGTTGACAATGGGGGCGTTTGATTCAGCCTACTTGATAATGTTGCTTTTCGTAGGTTGACCAAAAAAGGATATGCAATGATTTGACAAGTCCGCAATGCCACTTTCCCCTTTGTGTCGCAGAGGACGAGTGCATTGATTTGTGTCAATGCACTCAAAATAACATCAAGTCATTAACCTTGAATTCATTCACTCGATAACTGTTTGAATTTTCTATCGATAAGTTTTTTAACGATTTAATTATATAATTCTTTCACTCGTTATTTGCCTATTTCTTCCATTTTAATTATGCATTATCTTACTTTGTTATCCTATAATTTGATGTCCTTTCTAAATCTCTATTTTTATTTTGACTTACCATTCTGTTCAGAAGTAGCTTTTTCTATGTTGAACAATGTTATTTATAGTAATGACATCTTAAGTAATAAGAACAATATGTGCAAACCACATGGTGCGATCCGAAACTGCGGAAGCAGGTACTGGTTAGGTCACTCTCTTTTTAAAGTTTCTCATTTCCCGGATGTCACGATGAAATATATTGAAACTAGTCCGTTCTTTTTTACACCTCATTCCCAGTATAACCAAGCGTGTGGAGAAAATGCTATCTATGGGTCGCAGAATACCCAAACTACAATGCCCATAAATGTATATCCCTTAGGTCCCTAGAGGAAAATGACTACCAACCTGACGGTCGCCGCGTAAAAGGAGGTAGCGTAATTTGTCTTGTTAGATCTACTGATCTAGGAGCAATTTCTCCCTAAACACAAGGCAGGGTCCGCTCCGTGACTTTTGAAAAATGCCAAAAATTTGCATTTAGGGATTTAAGGAATGATAACAAGAATTACGCGATGCGTAAAGATTGTCCCCACAACTGTGGTTTAATCACAGTTTATTGAAAATATGCAAATAGGCTCATAAATAGCCATACCCTGTCCGAAAAGTATACAGCACATGACCTCAATATGTTCTATCACCATGCCAAGTTAGAAGTTCATTGAATATCGGTTTAGTCTGTAGAATGGATGAATGTTTTTCTTAAAAATATGCAAATGAGCTCATTTATACTCATAACCTGTCCAAAAAGAATACGGCACATGCCCTCAGGTAGACTAGGGTTAAAATAACAAAACCCGAATCTTATGGTGATAATCGAGCAAATCGAGCAAGTCGTGTCCTACCATACCCCCCCCCCCTCCGGGAAATAAGTGGTTCTTTTAATTAAAGAGACATGAGGAGATTTCCAGGAAGAAGCGCCCCAATTTTTCTCGAACCCCGGTTTTTTACATATTTGGAATGCTTACGAATGTATTAGATCATACCTGAAGTGAATAAGCCGAATACGCCGTCTTTATGTAATAAGATGACGATTTAGTAGTTTCTGTCGTGCACGACAGAAAGTCAAAGCATTGGTTTTCTATGGGGAACGATTACGATAGCAGGCAAGTTCAAAACAAGGTTTGCGGTTTTCTTTTGCACCTGTTTGTCTAATAAACCTTCGAAACGTTCTCGGTAGGTGGTCTACAACCGATCCAGTGAAATTTGAGAGAAATTCGTATCCTAAAAAAATAAAAAGATAGGGACATTGATATGAGGATAAAGACATCGAGGTAACTTGTAGGCCAACTTTTAAGTTTCCCATAACTTTAATCAACAAATGTGTATATTACATGAATATTTTTGACTCGTACTCACTGATATTAAAACCACAAAGGTAATAGACCGATCAAACAGTGTGCATAGCGTGGGAAACATGCATACGGCGTGCGTATTTTTGTGTTAAACGCCATTTTCGTCGTCTGCTGAATTTAACGTCGCCGGCGACGTTAAATTATAAAATTGTTCTGTTTACCCATAAGGAAGCTGATTTGGTCTTAATCATTTCGGGTGAGGGCTTTTGTATATAAAAGCCTTACAACCATGCAAAAGTATCGATTTTGAAAAATCTTGAGGGCGCACTATTTTTCAAATGTGCCAGTGTCTCCTTAAACTTCCAATTCGTCACACTGGTCGCTACTACCAGTGCTATTGGATGATAAATAACTGGTTTACGAGGTGAGTGGTGGAGACGAGACTAGATATCAGATAGTACACCGTATATAGGACTGCTATGTGTACAGTATACGTATTTTACACAATGAATGGAAACCCCCTTTTTATCGATGATATAGGCCTACAAGGTTTTCAATAAACCTTACCGATAGATAGCAGTGCACAATTTTACACAATGAATGGAAACATTGCATTGAATAACAGTGCAATATTATAACACTTATATTACAATTTTAACATTTATGAAATCAAATCTAAATGGTGTATAGAGATAGGTAATCGACTTTCCGGTTTCGTGAAGGGGATTCACAGAAAATTGTTTTTTACTCCGGCACTGGGGCCCGCTGAGAGGCGTTTTCTTCCTCTCCTCCCTTTTCCACAATATGTCCAAAGACAATCTGACCTGCAAATGCAAGGCTGTTACTTTGAATACTTTGGAAACTTCGGAATACTTTGGGAACAAAGATTACCGAATGATCTATATTTCCAATGAGTTGTAGTAAGTAATTTCAGATGAACAGATCCATATCTCCCCTCCCCTACTTTTTTCAAACAAGTAGAAATCATCATTGATGTCATATAACTCCTGGCTCTAAAACCTATTTCGCAAGTCTTATTTCTCCGAATTCACAAGGTTTCAAAGTCAAGGTCATACATCTGTATCCATCTCGTAGATGAGTAACTATGAGTGCATGGTATACCCAATGGGTAGAATGTTAGTCCCTTATTCTATGACTTTCAAGAGCTATACCGGGAGCTATACTAAATGAAAGGCTACGATATATCTATGGAAAGGGTCACATACATGTATATGAAAAGGAACCCGCAGGCCAGTTAGGTTACATTAAGGGCATTTTTCCAAGCAAACATCCTGACTAGTCATAATAGATTCAAACAAAGTTTTACACCCATGCACTAGCTCACACAGAGCGAAGGGCACATGACGGATACAATCACAGTAAATCGGATCTACTTAATAACACACCAGTAACCATTACTGCTTTGATATGTACACTGACTACTGTAACACTCTTGACAAGATCCGTTTTAAAAACTAATCCGTGACGTGTTTCAATATATAAACTTCCGATTGTTAACTTTTAACTGTTTCACACCACTTTGCCGGTTACCAGCGAAACACGACACTACCAACAGCATAGAGCTGAGATGCAATGCAACTTCTTCGTGTATTTGTAAACATGGCTTGTTGTTATATTCTGATAGTGCTTTCGTCATTAGTGATATCAACACAAAATGGAGCTAATGCGCAACAATTGAAAACTGTTCTTGCTGGTGAAGCTGTGGAATTTAGCTGCACATTAACAGAGTCCTATCCTCCTGGTGATATATCCTGGCAGATTCAATGGGATGGATCCAATTCTCCTGTAACTATCGATGCCGAGTTATCAACTGAAATTACTGATTTCGCTAGTGGTCATGGCAATTTCCGCACTGTTTACCGGTCTGATAGAGGTTTCCGATACACGCACCGTTGCACTCTAATTATTGAAGGGATTCAATTAGGCGATGCGGGGCAATATAGCTGTAAGCACGAAGGAAACTTTCGCGACAGAGGTATTTTTTCGGAGCATGAGCTAAGAGTTCTTCCGCGACCACCTGACGACGAAATGCCTCAATGTAGTCACTCTGTAATTTCACGTTCAATGACGTCACCACAAGGAGACACAATCGAATTATTGTGTCAGTTTACAGGCGGCAATCCACCAGCTCGATTGGTTTGGTACAGGCAAGGACTACAGATAGGTAATATCCAAGAGAACTCAAATGTCTTGCAATATCAGTTACAGGCCTCCGACAACGGTATGGAGTTCTCTTGTCACGCAATGAGTCCAGCACTATCAGAAACAAGTTATTGCCTTGTGATTCCATTGGAGATTCAACCTAACGCTTCCTTATTGCCTTCTCAAGTTTCAGTAACGCCTGGGACTGACGTCATCTTCACGTGCGTTGGTCAGGGTCTTCCATCTATAAGTGATATTAATTGGTACATAGACGGCGTGGAGCTCGAGCAAGGACAATCAGGACGTTCAATTATACAGACTGAACTGGCAGCGTCACGATCTGTACTTACCTTGAAAAATCTTCAGGATGAGGACAACGGAATGGATGTTATGTGCGAAGTGTCGATACCATCTGGTCTAACTGCCGATTCTTTAGCACGTATTACAATTGTGTCTAATGTTCCAACTGCAGCCAGAGCCACCGAGGTTGTGACAAATAGTCCTACTTCAGTTCGAGTGACTGATAAATTAAGAATTTCTTCTTATACCTCTGCTGTAACATCAAAGGAATCAACCACTGGTGTTGCACCTTCTAAGAATGTATCAATGGTACCAAATCTCAAAAGTACATACAAACCTAAGAATAACGCTAAAGTAACCACACGGGGCTACAAGAGAGTTGAAATCGGCCCAGAAGCTAAACAGGACAGTAGCAAACAGAACCCTTCTCCGAGTAAGAAACAATCTAAAATTCCTATCATTGCTACAGCCATAGGGATAATATGTCTATTGATTCTCATTACAATTATTGCCGTCGTCGTCAGGAGACGTCAGAAACGTGCACACAAAGACATGGAACCAATACCATCCAGCCCGACAGACTCATTGCCATCCGATAGGTTTACAGCAACATCAAATGAATATGCAAACAGAATGTATGAAGGAACTATATATAACACATCCCAAAGACAAGCCACGGACAATTTTTATCAAAAAGCCCCGTTTGATGAAGATCCTGAAAAAACTTGGTCAGCTCACGAAGGTTGTGGAATTTGGCAAGACAGTAAGGTTCACACATACGAGAACACTGCTATAGGTAGACCCTTCCCAACTTTTGCAAGGCAGCATACCGGTGAAGGCGAACATTTCATTTATGACGTTGTAGAAAGCACTGGAGGAGATAATACCATCTAATAGTAAAACACGTGAGCTCTTCAGGATTCGGCACACAGAGTACTTTTATTAGTCTCATTGTTCTTTCTAAAACGTGACATTATTTGAAGCCACAATCGGTACTCTTTTAATTTAAAATACCCATTTTTATCTTTGAATTGCCATTTTTGCGTCATTTCAACAAATAATGCAAGGGCATACAGCATACATCAAATATGCCTTGCATATTCATTTGATGTTGCTGTATGCCCTTGCGAGGGCATATGTGGTCCAGTGGATTGACTGCCGACTCATGATCCAAAGGTTGTGGGTTCGAGCCCCGCTGTGGCCAATGTGTTGTGCACTTGGGCAAGGCACTTTACCTCACTTGCTTCGTCGACCCAAGCGATATCCGGGTAGCTGTTATGGGTAATATTACAATCTAAGTGCTGATAGGATTGTGCGCTTGGCCAGCTGCCGGCCTAGATGAAGCGAAATAATTGTGACGATTTCCTGACGGCAGCGTAATAATAATAGGCAACAGCGCTGTGATCTAGATGAAATGGCGCTTTATAAAAGCCAATATATTATTATAATATATATTTTTATTATGAAAAATAGCTTTTAAACTCATTAACGTTACCTTAAATTGTCGACTTCAACAACAACTGATCAATGACTAATGTGTCTGTAAAGATATAATAATGTCCAATGTTCTCTGTGCGTAAGGAATGCTATGTTAACTGAGATAGTCCGGGCTACAGACCATGTGACCATGTTATATTATATATACATGTATAATGTTTATTAACAGTTTCTAGACCAATTTTTCCAGACTTTTCCTACTGAATCTAAATCCGATGGATGCCAGATGATAAACCTTAAGCATTTTCGAAGAAACGCTAAAATCCAAAATGGCCACCAAAACACGAAAAACACCTCTGTTAATTGATCAAAAGTTGTAATTTTTTGCCTGCTCATCAAAACCCCATTGTGATCAAATAAAATATGATTCATTAAAAACCTAATTAAGAAATTCAATATGGCCGCCAATACAACAAAGCATCTGATATTTATCTACTTTTGACCGTAGAATGGTAACTTGGTATATACATTAACTTATGCTTTACCAATCAATATGTTGATTGAGACCATTATGAACAGCTTTAAATAATTTGATAATCAATCAAATCAATAAACCATTCAAGATGGCTCCAAAGTGGCAAAATTCATTACTACATATAGCCAGGAGCTACAATGTATGTGTATATCACTATAACTCATTCAGAGCAGTTGATATATCATAACATAATCAAAAGTGATTAATTTCTTGGCTGTAAAAACACCAGGACAGATACCAAATTACCAAAATTCCAATCAAAAGTAGATCAAATGCTAAAGGTGTCTCATCTGGCGTCCATCGGATTCAGAATCAACATAAAAAAACTGGTTTAGATATATATCTAATAAAACAAGGTTGATATTAGTTATCAATGAGTCGGTAGCCTGGACTAAGAATAATGTGCAATTTTGTGACTGTCATAATTTAGGAATAAGTGGTTCTTGGATCTAAATCCTCAGTGTTTATCCAAGAGCTGATAGTACTCATGCCATGGGTAGAAAAAAAATCTGCTCTAGTTAGGAAAGCGTTGGAAGCGTTCGCAAAAAGTATTGATTTCACCCCAAAACCCATTTTAAACACGGAAGGATTCCACAGATTTCCCCAACCTACCACCACCATGGCTTTCACGGTCCCGAATATTGTCAAGAAATCCCGGGGGGGGGGGGGGATCACATATGAAATGGATAATGTGTGAGGCTGACGCTTTCAAACCCAAAAACCTCGGCACTCAAACAAATAGGGGTCTTTGGGTGAGGACAGCCAAAATGCCCCGAAATAGGAGTTTTTCTTGTGACAAATTTGCAAATTTTTCCAAAATATGGGACCATTTAATGCAAAATTTTGCAAATATACCACCCAAAATAGAGTCTTTGGGTGAAAATTTTAACAATTTTCCCAGGTGACATTGGTAACAAAATATGGTCTTTGGGTGACATTTTCAAAATATATGGGGTCTTTGGGTGACAGCGATGCTGAAAATGGGGGACTTAACAGCCTTACATATGCGTCATCTCCAAGATAGGAGTGCCGCCCCCGGCAAGAAAATACTGAAGCTGCATATTGCTTGTTCAGTAAGCATTGTACCGGGAATTGTCAGTCCTTTTACCCCAACCGTTTACCCCGAGTTCCACATTTCCGTCATTTTCAACTTTATACAGACTGGAAAAACTCCAGACTGTATTATGATGATTGGAAAGATCGTGAGAGGTGTGTGAAGTTTATGACCTCATCAACAAAAGGTTTCGTCTATGGATGTATCGAACATTCATGCATTGAGTGTAGAAAATTCAGAAAATACTGCCACTGTAGGGAAATACAAGTATTGAAGTTAAGATGACTCCAAATAAGACCCCAGTTTGTTTGTGTATGTTTTTACTTTTTAAGCAAAATTATGTATAGGGGGGTCCATGTGGACCCAACATTTTGTTTTTCGTACGCCATTTTTAACGGTAAATTGCTTTTGCCCAAGATTTCATGTAATTGCCTAAATATCATTTGCGCATATTTTGGTGGAAACAAAACGTTATTATGCTAATTCATAATTAAGCATTTTGTTGGCGCTATTCAAAATTTGTTTTGCCCCTTAAATCGTACTGGAGTAACCTTTTAATTGTTATTTCAACAATGTAAATGTATTTATTTTCTCCTATTATGTATATGAGCTAAATTTTATGGTAAAAGTCCTTCGGGAAAGTGGTGTTTCATTTTTTGGCGGGGGAATTGGGTGCCGTTGCAAAAATCTGTTTTTGGACCGGCATTTTGAATCTGTAAAACCAATTTTCTATTTTTTCTGTATGTTGTCAAGTTGTGTTAATGTACCCGGCAAAGTGGTTTTCAGAGGGGGGGGGGCATGTCGACCCCTTATACACAAACGGGAGTGCACAAGACCTTATACACTTCAGTGATAACCGGGTGGAGTAAATTTAACATGTTTAAAGTTGAATGGCCCGATTTAAGTCTATAGTTTTCATCTTGATAGAATGACCTTCACCCCAATCTTCACCCTTCACATCTGTAAAGTTTCGCGCCGATATTTCAACCCGTTTCGATGTAAGAGCTAAAAACGTGATTTTGCAACCCCCATAGAGTACTGTGTAAAATTAATATTGGTCGACCAAAAAGGGGAACATTTTCGCTTATAACATCCAAACCAAACATTCTTTAGCCCTAAGATTTCACAGGGTAAATGAGAAAAATAGTAGCTTTCTTCGAATAGCAAAATTTTGACCACTTCCGGAAAAATCTGGGGTCCATGGAGACGAGGCTATTAGCGATCGGGCCACGGACCTTTAAGTTACATCAAGTGTTATACGTCCGATCTCAGATACTACAAATTTAGAGTATTTGAGTGAAGATAAATTTGCTTTTAATTGAGGCAATGCATGTTTTACCCTTACGATTAACCAATGTTTACCTTATAGGGAAACAAGGGACATTGGGGAACATGAACTTGTTTAAAAATAGACGGAAAAGCGGGGTTTTTTTTAGCAAAGAGGGAGTAAATTTTATTTTCAGAAAAGGGGAATAATGATTTTTTTCACATCTTTAATTCTACAGACCACCAACAAAGAAGGAGATCAGACAAGGTAATTGGTCTGTCAATCAAAAAGCCCATCAACAAAGCTGATTGGAAGTATAAAGGGGAATTTGAAAATAAACATCCCCATTCCCTTAGCATAAATATTATCGGTTCTTTATATGGACTTGAATAGATGTAGATAAAATATGAATTTTCAATCCAAGCTCGTTGAAAACAAATCATGTCAATTGATGCTCATAACAATTGATTAGTTTTGCGTCTGAAGAACTAGACGGACAACCTCTAACTTGTCAAGAAATCATCTTTTACGTTACCACGGTTACAGAGTCCAAGGTCGAAGGACACCAAACTTCGCATTGTATATTACAGTAGCTCATAGTGGAAAAATGGTAAATTTGTTACATTTTGCAAATTACGTAATACAATAATGCATTATGCAAATCCCCAAATACTCGTCTATTTCACCTTTGTTTACTCATCAGTACTTCTGTCTCATTAGATCAGCTTTTTGCTTTTGTACTTACTTTTATTTAAAAATGTTTCCGGTTTTATCATATTTCTGGGTAAAGTTGTAAAATAGTCAATTGATAATTATTATTTCCCAGTGAAAATTGTTGATACATTGTAAAATAAATCGTTTAACCAATATTGTCTGCGTTTGATTTAGTTTTTGGTCTAATTTCCTTATGTGACGTTCAGTGTTCATTCTGCTATTTGATCTTCATTTATGGCCCGATCGGCGATCCACATCTTCATAGGAAATTATAATGATATTGAGATTTAGATTGAATTAAAAAGAAAATGCTTTCACCAGAGGACACACCGCACGCACAAACACACACACGCACACAATCACCCCCCCCCCAAATTACACCCTCCCAAAGACACAAACATTTTTGTATGGCCTATGCTTCCGAGGAGTTCAAATGTTAATGTTATCATTGTTATGTTGTCCGAGACTTAGAACTGCGTGTATGGTTGGCCTAATTGCCAATTAATCGAAAATCTTGGATTTTCGACCAACATCTTGGATTATCGGTCGAAAATCCAAGATTTTCAATTGATAATCCAAGATTATCAAGAATAACTTGGACTTTCAATTGATAATCCAAGATTTTCGGCGATAATCCAAGTTTTTGATTTGATAATCCAAGTTTTTGATTTGATAATCCAAGTTTTTGATTTGATAATACAAGTTTTTCGAATTATTGGTCATTTGGCGTCGAAAATCTTGGATTTTCAATCGATAATCCAAGTTTTTCAACTTGATTTTGATAATCTTGGATTATCAATTCGATAAACTTGGATTATCACTTTGATAAACCAAGATTTTCGATTTATTGGACACTATACCTTGAAAATCTTGGATTTTCATTTGATAATCCCAGTTTTTCAACTCAATTTTGATAATCTTGGATTATCAATTTGAAAATCCAAGATTTTCAAATTATTGTGCATCTATACTCGATTCGCGCTGATATAGGAGCTGGGGAAAAGTTTTGGGTCATATCCATTAGGTGAAATAGGGAAGAAGCATTTTAATCTATCCAAGAAGTCGCTTCACTACCTAACAATAGAAAGTGACTTGAAAGGAAAAGGGCCAAGTACAAAACTTAATTTTGTTTACTGTATATTTCTGAATTGAATTTTGTACAGTTTTAATACAATCGATGTCTAAATAATTCACATTACCTCACTGCAAAAACGGTGTTTAGGAATTAAACGCATATTTCTGTAGTCACTGCGAAAACGCCATCTTTTAAGTGTTTTGATTGCAAGTGTTTAAGAATATGGCATTATAGAATTTAGGAATTAAAAAATGATATTAAGCATTAAACAGAGTGAACATGGAAAAATAATTAAATTCCTACTGAGCACTTTACACGGTATGTTTATACTGTTTGGTCCTTGTTCCTAAATGTACACTGACAAAGTAATTCCCCAAATTCTTTAGACTAAAGTTTAATTTAGGCGACGTAAATTACACGATTGTGTTTGGGTTTAAAATTTAAAGCGAAAGCGAAGGACGCCTTTCGAACCTAACACCTATAGATGATATCTATCGCTCTTGTACCGACCCAGCTTGATAGCTCAGTCGGTTAGAGCGTCGTGCATGTAAAACGAAGGTCGCCGGTTCGAATCCGGCCAAGCGCACATGGGTTTTTTTTTCAACACCATCGTGCGCTGGCCATCTCCAGGGAAAGATTAATAATATATACATCCTTGTCTACCTGGAGAACTAAGTAGTTTAAATTTCAAAACAAATATAATCGTATATGTTAAATATACAGTTCTGATGCTATCCGCTAGGAAAGCGAAGGACGCCTTTCGAACCTAACACCTATCGCTCTTCTACCGACCCAGCTTGATAGCTCAGTCGGTTAGAGCGTCGTGCATGTAATACGAAGGTCGCCGGTTCGAATCCGGCCAAGCGCACATGGTTTTTTTTTTTCAACACCATCGTGCGCTGGCCATCTCCAGGGAAAGATTAATAATATATAGATAATCCAAGTTTATCAACTTGATTTTGATAACTTGGACTATCAAATCGAAAAACTTGGATTTTCACTTTGATAATCCAAGTTTTTCGAATTATTGTACAAGGGAAATCGAAAATCTTGGATTATCAACTTGAAAAACTTGGATTTTCAAGTTAATGGGCATCTGGCGTCGAACATCCAAGATTTTCGGTCGATAATCCAAGTTTATCAACTTGATTTCAATAACTTGGCTTATCAAGTCGAAAAACTTGGATTTTCACTTTGATAATCCAAGATTTTCGATTTATTGTACATTTAGCGTCGAAAATCCAAGATTTTCGGTCGATAATCCAAGTTTATCAACTTGATGTCAATAACTTGGACTATCAAATCGAAAAACTTGGATTTTCACTTTGATAATCCAGGTTTTTCGACTTATTGTACAAGAGAGGTCGAAAATCTTGGATTATCGACTGAAAATCCAAGATTTTCAGAATCAATGTCCAATAATTAGAAAAACTTGGATTTTCGAGTCGATAATCTTGGATTATCAAGTGATAATCCAGGTTTTTCATTCACATATCGAACATCTTGGATTATCAATTGAAAGTCCAAGTTATTCTTGATAATCTTGGATTATCAATTGAAAATCTTGGATTTTTCGACCGATAATCCAAGATGTTGGTCGAAAATCCAAGATTTTCGATTAATTGGACATTAATTAGGCCAACCATATGCGTGTATTCAGTGTTCTCAGATCAAATCAGGAAGAGCAATGAAGATATAAACGTACAGTGATTGTTTACTTTTTTTAACCATACAGTGATTGTTTACTTTTTTGACAAATTTCGATAAGCATCACACAAGTCTGCAATTACTTTCCGTAATTTTAACGTGACTTTAGGTTAAGGCAAACTACACGAAGTTGAATATTTCCTCTCCCTACTTTTATCGGCTATATTTCCTGACCAACAACAAGGTCAAAGATTACATACACTCTGTTTTTCCTGTCGACCTTGGTCGTTTTAGGTCGTCCGTGAGGAAGAACTTCTGGCTGCATGGTCCATGTATGTGTATCTCTGTGCTACTAAAAATGACTGTAAAAAAAAACCGTTTTAACTGGCAGCTGGGACTTACAATAGTTAAAACGACGTTTTTATAGTTATTTGCACGTTGCGAGTCCCAGCTGCCAGTTAACATGTTTAAAACGACGCTTATTTACAGTATTTTTAACGGAGTGTATGTGTGAGTCTAACCTTTAGGTCACACAGTGACTCTAAGTCGAATTGCAACCGAACTTGGGTCACGTGCAAAATTAGGTGAAAGATCAGATACCAAGGTCAAAGGTCATTTGAGATCAAGTTGTAAAATAGCCTGAAATATGAACTTTTTCTCATTTGCAAAGTTGGAGTCCAATTGCAACCGAACTCCAGGATGCTATAATTAACGGATGACCTATTTGGATCGCGGTCCCTGTTTTAAGTATCCTTTTAATTTCGCGCGTAAACTGAGTAATACTGAAAGCGCTTATTCAATACACGCAATTCTCTTAAAAAGTAGTAATAGGCAGTTCAGGTGAAAATAAGTGTCTGCATCCGCGGGTTTAAAATGTATTGTATGTGAAAGAGAGACTCTTCAGCAACTCAGAACACTTCGAATTTTTGAAATCGGACATTCCGTTGCAAACTTATTCAAATTTTTGTACTCCTACATAACAGTCATTTGGAGAACAAGTGTCAAAGGTCAAGTCTTTTATTTTCTTTATTTTGCCATGGCACCATGGTAGTGTCCTCATTCAACACAAAAATATGTACAGAATCTAAACGATAAAAGGGATGCACTTGATTTATTTAGGTTGTGTTCCTAATATATGTACCTACAGATTACATAACATTACAAGTATTTATCTCTCCATTTACCAACTAATTTGAATAATTTTTGAGGAAAAATGTTTTTAAACATTTTTCCTCAAAAATTTTGTGTTTTTCAATGAAAAGGAAAATAACCATTAGATGTACTTTAAGAAAAACTTACACACTATCATTCTGCAACTTGCAGGATTTTCTCTTAATACACTCATATACATAATTTTGCAGCAACAGAGTCTATTCGATAGCCTTACTTTACACTAATTAGCATATTTTGACCATTGAAAATGAGCAAAATTTGCATTTTTTTAAAATCACAATGCAAACAATCTGAAAATTTCAGGAATTTTTCTATGAGCATAAGCAAACATAATTATGAACCAAATGAGCCTAATTAATGCTCTTAAATTGGTCTAATAAACATAATTATTTTAACCAAAAATGTGCAAAATTTAAGAGTTTTGTTATTTTCTTGCATTTTGTGAGAAGTTTACAAGCTATCAGTCTGGAATTTTTAAGGTTTCCCCTTCAAACCTTTACCAACACAACTATGAAGAGAGTGAGTTGTATGAAATGTTACATAGGCCTAATTTGCATATTGTTGCAAAAAATGAGCATATTTGAGATTTTGTATTAAATTTTGCATTTTGTAGGAAGTTTACAAGCTATCAATCTGTAATTTTCATGCGTTCTTCTTCCAATGTACAAACACAACTTTGTACATAATGAGTTGAAAATTTATTTCATGACCTAATTTACATATTTTTGTATGTATATAAGGCTGTTTAGACCCCCATTTTCAGCATCATTGTCCCCCAAAGATGCCATATTATTAAAGGTTTGCCACTCTGACCCAAAGGCCCCTATTTTTTGGAGAATTTTGAAAATTGACACCAAAATAACCGTACTTTTTGAAAATTTCGACTTTTTTTGATAATTTAGCATATTTGTTGTCCAAATAACACCTATTTATGGGCAATTTGGCTGTCTCTCACCCAAAGACCTCTATTTTTCCATGTTACCGAACGCCTCTGGGTTTGAAATCGCTAGCCTTACACCCCTTTGAATTTCATGTTGGAGTGCCCCCCCCCCCCGTGAAAATTAAGGGCAGGGTCATTATTTGCGCCAGGGGGAATGGAGGAATTGAGGGGAATGCGAAGAAATTTGTGAGCGAGAGAGTGCAACATGAAATTTTTCATCAAGAAGCGAGGAGGAACAATGAGCTTTCAACTTTTTCATTTTTTAACGGAAGCGAGGAGGGAATGCGACCTTTCTCGCCGAAAAAAAGTTGAAATCCTCCATTTCTCTTGGTGTAAATAATGCATGCCCCGTCCCCTTATGTAATTAATAAGCATATCCTTCAAGAAGCAATTGAGGGACCTGCTATAAGGGCAGAACAGAAGGTCTAATCAAACATGTGTAAAATTTCGGCAGATTTATAATGGAAATGCATTTAGTTTTATAAATGCTTCATAACTCTTCATCCTACATCGAAGCCCATAGCTCGCTACGAAAGCAGCCTTTCCTCCCCACAATAACGGCACAATCGGGTGATTTAATGTCATATAGGCATGTATAATACATACTTCATATTTCACTGAGATACAAACTATATATTTTGCGATCTTTACATCACAACTGTCATTAAAGTACAGCGCCGCCACGTGAGCGCCACATGCCGCAATAGGGTTGCCATTTAAAGCATCAAGTTTGGCATGCAAGCTGGTTTCTTGGTGGCACTTTACGCATAATTCATATTAGTCTTCTTTTTGGAGCGCTGTTAGTGATCAAATTGCTTTGTAAAAAAATACATAAATTCTTTGATCAATATGTAATCTAGCATATCTTGTTGATTTTCTGGAAATATTTTCGTTCAGTGCAGTAGATCGTTCACCGATTACGTAATTGGTAACTGAACTGCCTAGTAGTAATGATTCCTGCAGCCTGTCGCTGATTTCATACAAGAATGTCTTTTCTGCCGAGGTCATGAACAGTTTTCTAAAGAGGACGTGTTTAATTCTCTTTTTGTTAACAGCCAACTGGAACGCCGATCCCCGCCCCCTCTAATTTGTGCAGTTTCAGCTTTCACTGCATGATGTGCCTGCGCCGTAAGAAAGACAATGCTAATCAAAATAATAAGCTATAACATTAAAAGCAGGCAGGTCGTGAAAGATCGTGACCCGACCTGCCGTATTGAGTCGAGGGGAAATCCACTTGTTGAAACGACACTGTCCATCGCTAAAAATCACCTCCAGATTCCCATCCGCCCATACTCTCTATACCACATGAAGAAAATCAACATGCATGTTGCGGAAGAAATCGGTAACAATATCGTGGTCTCCCGTTATCTCGTTGTAACAAATGTTGACAACGAGTTACCGAACGAACCCGTAGCAGTACCACCGTGAAACTGAGCCCACTTCGCGTCCTTTTCAGAACGGGCAACCATTATCGTTGAAAGCAAGATGGCGGAACGATGTCACGTCACAGCTGAATTTTGGAGCGCTTCACACCTGCTAAGATGGACATCATTGAGCAGCTAGCAGCCACCAACAAAGCCATTGTGATTCTCTTCCAGGAAACCCACTGTGAAACTGATGAGAAACCTGCTCTTCAAAACTTCTCTCTTTAGCAGGCTATAGTTCCAAGCAAAACACTATGAGATAGCTACCTTCATCAAAGAAGGTGTAGACTGGTCTTTTGGAGTCTCAATCCACCACTGAATGGCTTGCAGTGAAAGTACGCGGTACGGCCATCATTCAAACCACTACCAGCTCATCTAGTCGCCACCTCACTACTGCACCATTATGCAGCTGCTAGCACACGGACTGGAAGTACGACACGCTATGACACTGATGGGATCTGCCTTGCCGAATGGGCTTCAAACAACGGATTGATTCTTTGGTTCAATCCCAAGGAATCAGATAAAGTTTTCTCTAGGTGGAATGCAGGAACAAACCTGGACCTGACTTTTGCTGCTCTCAGTCAAGGACGTCAACTCCTCGTCCGCCATGGGCATAATGGGACTAAAACTCCTCTATTATGGCAAGGCCTCAGGACCAGATAGCATTCACCTAGAATTCCTTCACCACTCGGGTTTAGAGGCCAATAATGGACTCCGCAATCTCCTCTCATCTTGCCTTGAGAAGTGTAATTATCCCGGAGTAAAACAACTGTGATAGCACTGCCGAAACCAAAGAAGGGAAACAGATGGCTGGATTTGTGCTTGTTGATCTGAGAGTAGCCTATAATACGGAGATGGTATAGAGGGTTCAATCACGCATACGCTCCTCAAGCTCCTCCCGTATAGACACATGGTAGCGTTTATCCTCCAGCTTATAACTTCATCCTAAAGACCAGTGATTGACAGAAAGTAGCACACAAAGACTAATAATTGACGTTCCTCAAGGTTCTGGCCTAGCACACCTTCTCTTCAATATCTACATCTCCATGACCTGGCAGACACCTCCTCTAAGTAGAACGGACATGCAGACGGTCTGGCTATCCTGGAGAGTGGCAAACATGGGATACAATCAAGTGGCTACCTACTTGCATCGTTGAATATTAGAGCTTAGCAAGACCGTTTTAGCTGCCTTCCACCTCTACAAAAGGAAGCCAGTGATATCTTAACTCCAATCGGCCGAATTTCCAGCACTGCCCACCACATCTAGGAGTGAAGCTAGACACAGCCCTAACCTATCGGCAACATCTGGTAAGCTTGAGGGATAAGATCACGTCAAGAGTAACCCTTAATTTCGTCACCTATCCGGCACCAAGTGGGGAGCAAGTGCCAAATCTCTTCGCACATCAACTCTAGCGCTAGTCTATGCCAGCAGAATACTGTGCTACAATTGGAGTAGGAATCGGCATACACCTTTAGTGGCTACCAGTTTAAATGAAGCCATTCGTAGGATACCTGTGCCAAACCCGGTGGACGCCGGACCAAATGCCCGTTCTGGAAGGCGGCGAGCAGAGGTTACGCTGACAGTTGCAAAAAGAGCTCAGGAGCCTGACACTTTCCCCATGAAACCAGAAGAAACGGTGTACGTAAGAGATTACCTTCCAGGCAGTCTTTTGCCCAGCATGCAGTTGACCTGTTGAATACCTTGAAGACAAACCACTTCCTAAAAGCTTGGACAACCAATGTTTTGAGAGACCGCTTGCATGAGCCATTCTCATCGCTGCAGCACTCTATCAGTGATCCATCAGGACATCTGTTCAGTCGGGGTTTGGCCGAAAGTCCAGACAGCAAGTGTGGTGTAGAAAAGATGACAGCTGATCACACCATCACAGTCTGCCCATTCATAGGCCACCAAACGGTACCTCACTCAGGTGTGATGAAAGTTAATGACACCACCACGGAATGGCTGATTCACAGTGGTTTTGAATTTTAAAGCTTTTATTTACTAACATACGAAAATAGAAAAAAAAACATTCGTTGAACAACTATTTAATGAACCAGTTTAAACGATTATTTAAACTTTAAACGGCACTTTTCTATGATTTAAAAGTGTGTGTGTGTGTGTGCGCGCGCGCGTGCGCGTGCGTGCGTTTCCCTTTTGGTTTACCATGCCCGCGTTAAGGTACTCAGCTTATATGGACTGGAAGGTTCTACTGGAGGCAAACTGACTACTTGATTCAAACGACTGTAGCTCGACCTATACCTAACAGATGGGAATGATTGCAGCAAATTCAAATTAGACCCAACGGGGAATTCCTCTTTGGCTCTATTCACTGCGGCGCGCTCGACTTCAGACCAAGGGATCCCAGGTTCTCGGTGAGGAGTTTATGGGCGTCAATCTACCATCAGGTCGAAGCGGTCCGTGACAATATTTACTTAAAGGGACATAATAGCATAAAAAATATTCAGACATAATGAAATGGACCTTTACTTAAATTATTCTGTAAAAACAATAAAAACCGCTAGAGTTTTCAAGGAATTTAAAGGTGTCAAGCTGCCAGAATTTACAGTGTATCCAGTATGGTGACACAAGTCAAAATCATTCAGACAGGGATTCGGGCATAGTACTTCAGGCTTGTAGTAAGATATTCTTCTTCTTAGAGTATCCACAAGTCTTTTGGTAATGGTTATGGAGTTCAGGATAGCAGCTGAGATACTGATCCTGGGACCGTGTGTAACCACGATGCGGGACGCTCCAACCAGGACCCGTTTTGAGACGGGGCGGATTGGGAAACAGGCAGGGGTTTTCACCCTACTCTTATCGACATGGCTGCGATGTACATATATAGTTTTGACTCTCTGTACACGGGACCGGATGGCTTTCCTAACGCCCCTCAAAGGACGGAATGCTTCCGGATTCATTTGCCCAAATCCAAGTGAACCATGGAGGAGACGGTATTCTGTATAATTCAATAGCTGGTATATATACAGATCAAATCAGAATTGGCTGTACCCAACAAATCCAGCAAGTGACCCTATCGGGATTCGAGCCCTGAAATTGTTGGTTAAATTTGCGCCAAAGGCAAGCAACCTAACCGATGCCACGCTCTCCCAACCAGCAGATATTGAGCTGGCAAGTGAAAGAAAAATGGATTAGCCGGGATTAGCACAAAAAACTACAATAAGCAATGGGATGTAAGCTGATGACTGCATGCTTTTGCAGTGTGATCAATGATGGCAGTAATGTTCAGCATCCTTGGCTGAGATGTGAACCTTACAAGGGAAAATAAAATTCCGTACTTTTCCTTTTCTTTTACAAAATGTAAACACTATGTTGTTTCAAATTTGTGATTTCAGTAAGAGTCCATTTCATTATGTCTGAATATTTTTTCATGCCATCATGTTCCTTTAAGATGCAAATGGATTTTGGGGCAAAATCACGGGCAGTTTTTTACTCACCCTGCGGCGTGCATTAGCAAAGTGCAATAGTTAGTTGGACAACTATAACAATGCGATTGACAACTTCCGAGCCAATAGTAGAATGGGTAGCAAATTTTACAATTTGTTTTTGCCATTCAAGTAAAATAAACAGGTCGATAAATAGGCCCTTTGAATCCTATTCCCACGTTGAATCTCCTGTTTACGCCACAGGAACTAAAATGAAAAACCCACCGGGTGAAACCAGGACCTATTCAGCTGGTAAATAAAGTCACATGATGTTAGATCATTTTCGGGCATTCTCACATCACTGGGTTAGCTAGGGGACACCTCTGCTGGTACTGAATTTTATCAATCGCTGAGTATGAAGGCGGTGCGGAAGTGTGTAAACTTTGAATTGGTTTACTTCCGGATATAATATCCTTCCCCTTCCAAAGAAATACCCAATTCAAGTTCTTCATACAGCTTGTATTGGATCTTTATTGTGACTGTAAACAAATCGAACAAATTACACAAGCCATGAACATGGCAATATTGATCACAATGTGGCAAGAAGGTATCAAAATTTACAAGAAAAAAACAAACTATGATATCATTTTATGTTTTCGTGCGATGACCAATAACTTATGGGGGGTATTTAGACATGGCTGCGTTACTTTTTGGGTCTTTATTTAACCGTAAAGGGTATTTTAACCAAATCGTTCCCACAACGCACATTTCACTCCAAAATGATTCTTTGAGATTTGGCCTGAATATTGCCAGTACCATATGATCCTGGAGCTTATTATGGACTGGCGCATAAATACTCTTGAAGTTAAATATGACACAGGACCATGCCATATGGTCCTGGAGCATAAATAAAAATTGGCCAGAAAGCATTATTTGAATATGCTGAATATGCTCCTGGAGCATATTGAATACACAAATGGCCAGTGATAAAGGCAAAGATATATGCTTCTGGAGCAGTATTTGGTGTCAAATACACTGATCCAGGACCATATTTGTCATAGGGTCCTGGAGCATGTGTAGTAAAATTTGACTGAGAGATTTCTAAGCTAGGTTACTTATGATCCAGACCATATGGTATGGAGCATAATTTCGGGCCAAAATGTCTTAGAAGCGCTTGAAATCATTATCTAACCTGAAATTTAACAAACTTATTCTCAAGGTAGACAAGGCGAATATTTATATGTTCCTGGATATAGCCAGCGCACACAAGTGTTGAAAAAAAACCCATGTGCGGGGCGGTCGGATTCGAAACGGTGACCCTACCGTATTATGAAGAATGGCGCTCTAACCAAATGAGCTATCACGACGGGTTGGTAGAGGAGCGTGATAGTCCTATCTATAGGTGTAGGTCGAAAGGTGTTATCGCTTTCTTAGCGGATAGCATCAGAACGGTATATTTACAAAGGCCAATTTATATTTATTTTGGAATTTTTAACTACTTAGTTCTCCAGGTAGACAAGGATGAATATTTATTAATCTTTCCCTGGAGATAGTCAGCGCACACATGTGTTGAAAACCCATGTGCGCTTGGCCGGATTTGAACCGACGACCTCCGTATTACTAGCACGGCGCTCTAACCAACTGAGCTATCAAGACTGGGTTGGTAGAGGAGCGATAGATATCATCTATAGGTTTTAGGTTCGAAAGGTGTCCATTGCTTTCCTAGCGGATAGCATCAGAACGGTATAATATTTTACAATTTATATTTCTTTTTGAAATTTTAACTACTTAGTTCTCCAGGTATAGACAAGGATGATCCCAGATTTCACATATAGGAAAAGCAAAAAATATATATTTTGTACCAAACTTGGTCTTTTTACCTAATTTGATAACAGTTCATTGTAATCCAAATCAAGCGGAGAACTTACTGTTTTTGCAGAGAGTTTCGATGGTGTACCACCAATCGTTCTCAAAGCTTGGTTTGTTGGACTATAACAAACCCGATGAACTTCTTCCTAGATTTGGTCATAATAAGCTTTCCAATGATTCATATCGTTGGTGAATGTATAGGGTGATAATTTGTGTATGTAGTAATTAAGGATTTAAAGGATATTTTTTCAGAAGAATGATTTTGAGAAAAATACACATTTGCGTTTTTATATTGCCTATAGTTATTGTACATTTTGTCATTTTAAGATGCTTACTGTCGCTTTACGAGGAGTCGTAGTGATCTAAATCTTATAGTTCTACGGACGGAATGTATTTCACAGATGTCGATAATACCAATAACTTAAAAATAATATTTTTCACCAAAAATGGAAGTTCTTGACCAAAACAGCCCCAAAACGCAATTTGGGAATTCCACATCATACCTAATCTGAAAGAAGATATTTTAAGATTTCAAATTATGTATGATGTGTGTGTGTGGGTATATCAAACTCCTAAAATAAGCCTCTTCACAGGTTTGCCGCTCTGCTATTGGACCTAAGCGCACGATGTGTTACATTTCCATTCTAATTTTCAAAGGTCGTTGACTTATAAATCTGTATACCCCGTGGTACCTGCTTACATACGTCACCATTTCTTGTATACCTATTTTGATATTAACATTTTGAACAATGCTCTAACTTGAATACATTATTTCCAAGAAGTGACATTGGTTGGTTTTAAGTGTCAATACGGTATGTCAAGTTGCGTTTTCAGACGCCTACACGTTATTGTTCCATCGATTCAATTGTGCAATTCATTTTCTGTGGTTATTAAAGTGATATTGAAAACTTTGAGAATCCCTTAATCAATACTGTGCCATTTTATGTGGCACGCGCGATAAGTTTAACCTATATTTACAGCGATATGTTCCACCTTAAAGGGGGATGGCCTGATTTAATTATATAAAGTTTTCATCTTGATTGAATGACCTTGACCCCAAAAACTAGATCTCTAAAGTTTCACGCTGATATTTCAATCTGTTTTGATATGGGAGCAGAAAACGTCATTTTGTAAGTCCCATTGAATGCTGTGTAAAGATAATATTGGTCGACCAAAATAGGGCATGTTTTTGCTCATAACATCCAAACCAAACATCCTTTAGCCCTACGATTTCACAGGGTAAATGAGAAAAATAGTAGCTTTCTTTTGACATAAGAATTTTGACCACTTCCAGTAAATTCTGGGGTCCCTGGGGAAGATGCTATTGCGATCGGGCCATGGACCTTTAACACTAAAGTGGAGAATGGGGGGGGGGGGGGTTGTTCCTACGGACCTGCAAACTACATTTTGCCAGTTTTACGAATAAAAGTTATACTTTTTCCGACTCATATTTTATCATTCAGCATGTTCAGAGCACGTGTGGTTCAGTGGAAAAACGCAGAACTCATAATCATTAGACCGTTAAAATCGAAGTTCGAGCTCCCTTGTGGTCAACGTGCTTGTGTCCCTGGGCAAGATACATAATCTCAATTAGTTGACAAGTACTTGGTATCCGTGCACCCCCATCCAACCAAGGGTTTTGGTACTACGTTCATGACCAAAGGGGGGGGGGTGGTTACCACCCCCCTGATTTTTTCGTAAATAAGCGACAAACATCATCTTGTTTGGTATCAGTGTGTAGCTATATATGTTCTTTCTTCAAATCAAGTACAAACATATCAAGTTTTAACAATATGACGTCATAGTGGCGTCATAACTGAGAGCTTACTTTTACGCAAATTTGTAAACAAATCGCCCAAATCGAGGGTTTTTCGACCGTTTTTGCCCTTCATGCAACAAAATTGGTATTATTTGGCAATGATGGGTGCCAAAAGTAAGCGTACACATGTTATTACTCTAAATAATAAGAAAAAATACAAGTATTTGTTTACAGTAGCATCATACTTACATAAAGTACCATTTTTGGGCATTTTACACAGTAAAGTATAGGAAGGTGGCAACCAACCCCCCGTACCTTCCGACTTTGACGGGACGCCCTGACCTCCCTGAAGGTGGTACGCTCTTAAAGTGCAGCGACACTAACCAAGAGCTACCAAGCGTGTACACACCATGTACGCGTTGCAGATCTGGATCAAGTTTGCCGTTGCCAGTGTAGACACAAACTGGTCTACGAGGAAACGGATTGATCTGGATCCGATCTGGATCTGCGCTGCCGTGTTATTTATTCATTCTCTCGGGTTGCACCAAGTTTAAAGAGACACTGGCACATTTGAAAAATAGTGCGCCCTCAAGATTGTTCAAAATCGATATTTTTACATGGTAAAGCTTTTATATACAAAAGCCCTCACACGAAATGATTTACCAAATCAGCTTCCTTATGGGGAAACATAACGATTTTATAATTTAACGTCGCCGGCGACGTTAAATTCAGCAGACGACGAAAATTGCTTTTAACACAAGAACACGCACTCCGTATGCATGTTTCCCAAGCTATGCACACTGTTTGACCGGTCTCTGTTTGTGGTTTTAATATCAGTGAGTACGAGTCAAAAATATTCATGTAATATACACATTTGTTGATTAAAGTTATGGAAAACTTAAAAGTTGGCCTACAAATTACCTTGATGTCCTTATCCTCATATCAATGTCCCTATCTGTTTTTGGGTATGTTATTTTTACGTGTAAAATATATCTCTGTTCTTCCAATGGCCTAGACTATCATTTGAGAGCAAATTGAAGAAATTTCATATTTTGTGAAAATGTGCCAGTGCCGCTTTAATTGATCCTCGCATGCACGGATTGAGTTTTGACTCGTCATAGGTTCTGCTAGAATCACGTATATTGACCTACATAATCTTAAACATTTAATTACCTTTTGGCTACAGAAGTGGAATAAAAAGAAAAACAAAAGGTGATGATTTACCTACATTTAAAAGAAAACATAGAATGAATTCGTATTTGCTCCAATACGAAATTAATAATTTTAAATTTTTTGTACCAAAGAAATATTTAATCCTTTCTAATAGGAATATTTTTGTTGGAAAGCTTTACATCAATGAAAAATCAGGGCTTTCAATATTTAAAGGGACATCATGTGGAATCTCTTGCAGCAATTTGTAATTGGAGACCACGACATTGTCTCGGTTGAAGCTACGCTATCTCCTAAACGTATAAAAGTTCCACGTAGGAAAATTTACCTGTATAAAAAAGGTGACTACAAATCAGTTAATAAAGATATTGAAGAATTGACAAAGAATAGCAACAGATTTGACGTCATAAAAAACTCATCGGTCACAAATATGGACAGACTTCAAGGATTATGTATTTGAATCGGTGATAAGAACCTCAAAGTAGGCTGTCAAAAACAGCACGCAACTGCCCTGGGTGAATAGAACCCAACGTCAAATGATCCGCCTAAACAGCGCATGTAATAACCAAAGTCAAAAAGGTCAATGACCCAGGGGCTGGATAATTTCAAGCAGTACCGTCGGACGTGGACAGTAAGATTCGCAAATCTAGATCAAATTAACATTATCTGATGTTGGCAAAAGTTGAATCTGGTGATACTAAGCCTTCTGGCGTTTTCATAAAAAATGCTCGCTCGTCAGAATTTTACAGGTGTTGCTGCGTTAAATACGTCAAGAATGTACATCCCGCCGTTCAAAAAGCAAACGCGCTAATGAGCAATTTCAATCAGTTTTACACACGAAGACTGTAGTAATATTCCTAATCTTCCATTGAGCTACGCATCATGCCTCCTATCAACATCACCACCCCGGGTGTGGAGAAGCTTCTGAAAGAATTAATATATCAGAAAGCACTGGGCCGGATGGACTACACCCAAAATTCTTACAGGATGTGCTAGTAGCATTGCACCAATTTTAACGGTTCATGTTACCAGAATCGAATGACACTGGCGAACTCCCGCAGGATTGGTGAACGCGAATGTTATCTCTTTTTAAGAAAGGAGAACGTCAGAACATGGCAATTATCGCCCCTGTTTCACTCACTTCCATACCATGCAAGTTGTTAGAACATATTGTGCATTCCAAATCATGTGTCACGGATGACCAAGGTTATCTCAACCGATAAGCAGCATGGCTTTCGCAGAGGACGTTCGTGTGAGACCCAATTAGCGATCAACGCTCTTATGGAATCCTCAATGACAGGGGTCAGTGATGTGATAATTATGGACATCAGCAAAGAATTCGATACTGTCCCACATGAAAGACTCCTTGCCAAGCTTCAACATGCTGGTATTCAAAACTCAATAACACCATGGATAAGAATTTTCTCACCACAAGACCCCACAAGTTACGCTCGCTGGCGCGATTACTTCGTCTGTAAAAGATTACATAGGGTGCCGCAAGGCACGGTTTTAGGTCCGCTCCTTTTCCTGCTATCTTAACGATATCTCGGACGAGCCCTAACATCCGAAGCTTCGTTTCTAGCAGCGACGATATTCTGTACAGGGCAATAGAACTAGCCAAGCACAGCCACGAACTTCAAAGAGGCCAGTGACCGTCTGTGCGCTTGCTTGGGAACAACGTTGGCAGATGCAATTAATAAATCCAGTGTTTAGCCATTGCACGTCACCAACAAAAACAAAAAGCATTGCACACCAAACCCCCAAAAATCAAATGGGTGATGCATTTTCCAGACTGTGTCAAATCACACATACTTAGGTGTTGAATAAATGGACAAACTCAGGTAGTTGGGCAAGTCATTTCAATAATGTTACCTCCAGAGCCAATCAAATTCTTGGACTGCTTCGCAGGAGACTGTTATAGTTGTACCCCGGATGGAAGTTAAAGCTTGTGGCCCATATAAAACAGTAGTAGACCATGGCTTGAATACTGCGCTTCAATATGGGACCCTTACACCACAAAATTATATTTCTCAGCTGGAGGGAGAGTCTCCAGCGTCGCTCTGCCAGCTTTGTCTTGAAAAAATAACGCGAGCAAGGCCAGTGTCACTGAAATGCTCTCAAAACTAGAATGGGAGCCACTAAAACACAGGAGGGCAATCCAGGAGACTGACCTTGATCTACAAGTCTGTCAATAAACTTGGGCTTTGAAACTGTTTCCTACTTATTTACCCTTTTTTCGCGAGGGCGGGTCTCGACCAGGAAGGGCCACGTAGCGTTTAATAAAAATTTATGCTGAGGATAAGGATTGTTATAAGTTTTCGCTCTTCCCGAGAAACTTTTGCCTGAATGGAAACTGTTGCCGTCAGATGTTAAGGAGCCCCCCACTTTAGAATGTTTTCAAAATCCAGGATCCAAATGTCATATAAGTGAAGTCATCAATAAGGCTCACTACAAAGTAAACACGTCGCTAGTCCGTCGCTGCAGCGCAATGCATGTTACATCCCATATGGAGAGCTGGAAACTTCACTCCGGGCGATGATGCAGTATATTCACCAGAACCCAGAAATTTATAATGTTAATAAAATCATCTCAGCGATCCCATGAAAGAATCAAAATATTTGACATTTCAAGAATATCTTAAACGAGAAGGACAAGGCTTGTAAAAGTGCTCATTTTTCTTCAACGGAAAATTAACGAAAGGAGGAAAACATAATGTTTAAAGCTATGAATCTCCTTTCAATTACGTGGTAATACGTGTGTAATACCTAAAATATCCGATTTTGTCCAAATTTGGGGTTGCTTTGGTTTTACACTTGTAGGGTTATATTAGGAAAAACTATACGAAGTCTTGTTAAAGACATGCAAAAATTAAATTTGATGATTTTTTCTGATTTTGCAACATTACTGATAGCGCCTAAAACAATATGGGTCCCGTTCAGCCGGGTATTAGCACGACAGAATTCATAATTAGCAACGCTTTGTGTAGCCAAAATTATTACAAATATGAAATATAATATATTTGATATAAATAACTGTGCTCGTTAAATAACATCCCATTATCACATTGATTCAAACCCACCTTGCAAACTAATCAAATTCACGAAAGTAAAAACCGAGAAAGCCTTCTACTAAAGACAGCATACTTTACTTCGGTTTGGTCTCCAAATTTCCTGTCGAAATGAATATGCAAAATTTAACCATTGGTCATCTGTTGTCAGCGCGAAATGAATAAATGCTTGTTATAAAGGCCATCTGAAGTGATAGTCACGCTTACCTGGCCAAATACTTTGTATGTCAGTGTATCTGATATCCGGTGATTGATATAGGCGTCATGTCCCGCATTAGTCGTAACCATTCATTGGAAAGACGAAAGCAAGCGGGTGCTCACCATTTCTTGTAAGTTAATTTCACAGACAGCGGTAAAGCTTTCTGTTACAGAAGTAGGTTTGCCCTCTCACTGATAATCTCCTGAAAGCATGTTCTCGGACGCGTGACGTGTGTGAACAGATCTCCTAGATGGTAAGGAAATTTAAAATTTAATTAACCATGGCCGACATTCTCATGCAATGTGGTAGCAATTATTTCATTCATCAACCTGGTAAGTTCTGAGATGGCTTGCCATATGACCCTGTCATTCCCATCCAAAAAAGCCTACGACCAAAAACTAGGTCTGTTTGGACGCACTTGAATGCGTGTTTTCAGCTTTTCTAGATACTATCTGTAATGCACAACTTCATTAAAATTTATATAATAGTACACTGCCTGAGAATAATAATAATAATATAATAATAAGAACAGTGTTTTAAAAGGAAGGGGAATTTCTGCCTTTGTTTTCTATAGTAAGGCAATCGGTGCTGTAAGACATTTGACTCAGATAGGTGGTCCTTCTTAGCTAAAACTTTTGAGCCTAACCAGGGGTTGACCAACATACGGTAGTTGCACCGCGGATAACTCTGTATCAAGTTCAAATCGTGGTGTTAGAATCCGAGGTCAGATATATGTGTTGAAAGAATTATATACACTCTACCTCCTTAAATATCCAAACCTGCTATCTATAAAAAACCATTAGATACGGATTAACCAGGCAATAGGATAATCTTATCAACAGATGGGACCATTTCTAAAACAGATTAGGGCAGGCCTTTCCTTCCTCCTTCCCCGTCACTAAGATTATCTCTCCAGAGAGTAAACCTATTATTGACTAGACCTTGGTGTTAGACCCCTGCACAAATGAACATACGCACATTTGGCGTTTTTAATTAAGAAAAACACAAGCTGCATCCAAGAATTCTTTACTAAAAACAAATATATTCTCAACTAAAAAAACAATTGTATAGAATGGTAGACCCTATACATCTTTTGGATTCCTTATGATTAGACAGACAATAATAATGGCATACGTTTCGACTGTTGGGCATTTTGAAATTTTGACTCCTGTTTAAAAATCGTAAATTGGAGCATTTTGGCCCCTATTGAAAAGTTATACCACACCATTGAGAGCACAAAAAACGTAGCATTATAAATAGAGAGAGTTCCATACTCACCTAACCAAGTTTGGGAGATGAAACGATGATGTTTTGACCCAGGTCGTTCTCCTGCTCTAAAGCTCATTGCAATTTTGTGATTACCTGGATTTTGCGTTTTGAATGCATTAAACATTTGTTGACTGTACAGTCCCCCACATTACTAACGTAGCAATTGAGTGATACAGAACATTTAAAGGACTGACTGCGGCTTTAATTGAACAGTTGCTTAAAAAACCCCTTTACCTACCTGCGTTTGAAATCGCTTTCTGACCTTCATATTTCATCATTAACAACCATCAAATTTATCGCTTTTAAAATGCATTGTGGGAAAATTAACTGCCGAATTCCTGCACCATATTGCCCGTCCTACGTCAATTTGCCGGGGCTACAGCAACATCGCCGGTGGTGAAAGTAATCATATTCCGGCAGGTATCATATTCCGGGCGCCATAGACTACAACCGAATAAAGCGTGAAACTAATAATATTGCGTGAAGAGTGAACTGAAATCGATTGCCCAATTTGTTCACCATTGTTCCGACTGTGACACGGAGGACCATATCTCCTGCCACAACCGCTATGGCACCAGTTCCGGCTCCGGCAACATTGCCGGATCTGGGGATGTGGCGACCTGAACTGCTTAAAACTTACATAAATCTGTATATCCTTGGGCCGATCCCGGAGCTGCGTCGAGATGGTATATACTAATAATTTTCGATCGAAAACGAGTAGTTTTTGAAATGTTACTATTTTTCGATATCTAAATTTGTAGTATTTTGTATATATACTTTAACACTTCGATTAGCAAAAGTAGTATTTGGGAACCCTCAAATATTGGTAGTTTTTTTTCCTGTAAAACGACCTGCACGTAGTGTTATTGGTTTGGGGCTCTCGATATATTCTGCTTTAGCTTCGATCGTATGTGTACGAAGGAGCTGAAAAACCATAAATTACACTGTCCGCCACAAGGCATTTTCCTCATTTTACTTTGTCGACTACATCGCGCGCGTACCTTTGATGCAACTTATGTGGTTTCTTGGCCTTTTCTTCTTTTGCACAGGATCGTGCTAGTGGGCAATGCGGGCGTATTTTTGGCCGCGGGAAGTGGGCTTCTGAACTGTGACTGGTTGCGGCCAGTTGTTTTGTACGTATTGACAATGTATACATGTAGACTCTAACTCTCTGCCAATTCCTGTTCGCTCGTCGGAACTACGCCGCGCATCCCGCCAGACAGAACCATGACAAATTGCACGCAACAAGGGAATGCACTTATATTAAGCCACTTTAACGTGTATTTCATGGAGGAGTATTGGTGTGTGCGGCCCTTCTTACCAGTCTTGCAGCCGCTGTGCCCGCTTGGAAACCGAATTAAGAAATCATGTTTCTAATTTTAATAATCGTCGGTTGCCTTTCATATAAACACAAACACGCTTAATACATAAAATACTACCCCAAACAGATTATTGGCAAATAATACCAAAGTTAATTGACCAACTTTTTACACCAAATCTGTATATAATGCATTCTCCATAGAGAAGCACTGGAGTAACACACGACAACAAAAAACTACTACTACTTTTTGAGCGTTAACCGATTTCGACTTCACCACCGGGAGCCGATCTGCCACTACACCAGACCAAAACCTCACCCTCACTCCCCCCGCCTCAAACCCTAATGCACTTGTAAACTGTATTTGTCAGGAATAAAAGTCCACAAGTTCAGACGTGAATAACCAAAGGCAAGACCTTATTTCTCTTCAACGGGGTGGGGGGGGGGCCCTATCAAAGCCAAGACTCTTATTTCGCTTCACGGGCTATATGGGCTAAACTATGCTGAACCAGCAACCACTCCCGCGGGCACGGTTCAGCGCATTTAAGTATATGAATTAGTAAACGTGACCATTTGCGTGTTCTGGATAAATCCTGCTGGATAGGTAAACATACTCTTACCATGTGGCTGTACTGTTTGTTTAAAATCTTGCTGCCTCCACCCAAGCTCACGGAAACTTAAATGGAATCAGCAGTTTTTATTTTATTAACATACTAGATAGATGGCTCTTAAAACGTATTATTTTTTCCTACTTGAATCACAGATGAACTTACCCGTAACTGATATACATATCAAGACACATTGTAATAAGCGTTGAGGCCATGATGACGTCTTTGAATAGCACCGCGCTTTGTCTCACTTAACCCTTAGGCTGAGGCCCAGGCTCACAGCTATTCTGCCACTAAGTTAGTGCTCATCACAATACTCATTCCCGTCATCTCTTCACCTTGTGGTTTCTCATTATCGATGCTATATCTCTTCAATCTATAACCGCTTTTGCTTGCCTGACATGAGGACTACCACGAACTTCTATCTAGCGAATCTCGCCGTGGCCGATATCTTGGTTCTGCTATCCGGGTGCGTTTATCAGCTTGGGAAATATATAGCCTCACCGATAGCAGATTATCCCCGTATGTTACACATTTCAAAAGTCGTGCCGGTTGTGAAGCTCTTACTTAATTCACTATTGGTCGCTGTATACCTCGATCTTCTTCGTCTGTTTTGTGGCCTATGAAAGACATCATGGCAATTTGTAGACCGACGGAGCATCGGCAGATAAGCTGTAGAACAAGGACTCTTAGATTGGCATCGCTAGCCTGTTACTAGCTTCCGCCGTTGATCCTTTGTTCACGCGCACATGGATCTTTTGAATTCATTAATATCTGCTTGATTTGGCCAACTGATAAACCTTTCGTTGGATATCCTACATACTTGAGGAAATGCAAGTGGTACAAATGGGCGAATACTCCATTTACACATTTGCCTTTTTGTCATTTTTGTATTAAGAATTCAATCGCAATGGTGTCATGATATCAATATTATACAACACTAACAATACGACAGTACAAGAAAAGTAAAACGGCACGTGCGCGAAACCATGTCGCTCGAATGCTCGGCATCAACGCGTGTGTCTTTTCACGTGCTTGGTTCCCATGGAGATCATTTACATTAGCATAGTTTTACAAAAGCTCTTCGGCGCAGATGATGATCCGAAGGTCTATGATGATAATATTTCCAGAAGTGCGTTCAGGTACCTGTATTGGGCGAGTGTGGCTGCTACATTTGTTAATTCAGCTGTCAATCCAATTATTTACAGTGCTAGTAACCCGGATTACAGAAAAGCGTTTTGCCGAGCGTTTGTTAATAAGTTTGACAGAAAAGAAGGGGGAGACATAAAGATGGGAGACTATAGTTTTGACCAGTAATGAATAGTGTAAAAACTATCCGTTAGTAGTTGGAGGAGGGGAAACAAACATAAGGACAGGCAACGTCAAATATATAATACTAATCATGCTGAAAAATATATAATTACATCAAGATGCCAAATCTCTTACACATTTGACTGTCCCACAGTCTCAGCTCTGCCTTTGGGTTCAGAGCACAAGGGGTTAAAAGATAAGTCACACCAAATTAGAAAGCCATTAGAAAGGGTTTTGGTGGTGTGTGCCCTTCTAAAATGCTATACGGAAACGCGTACATGCACTTGTTAAACGAAAGTCTTTTTAAAGAATTTAAAGACACCCTAATGATGTTTTAAATATGAGCAACAGTCTCAGAGTTCTTCAGATGAAATAAGTTATAAGTTATTCCAAAGTTCAGTAGCAGAAACAGAAAAAGATCTTTGACCATAATTATTGAGTTGACGTAGCAAGACAAATAAGACGCGTGACGTAATTGAGCAGATGAAGGAAGAATTCAAGGTGTGTGGCTTGATCAGTTCTTGTAGTCCAAGATATATAGAAACACAACAGGAAATAAGCAATGGCTCAGGGTTTCCCAACCTTTTTGTCCTGAGACCTCATTTCTTGACACTTAGCTTGCGGCGACCCCATTACACAAAATAATATATTCTCAAAAAGAAATTTGACCAGTCAAGGCGAGCCAATTTTTCAAGCCAGGGAAGGGGCATGCAACAAGGTCGCCTATATTCTACCGGAAGCTCTGATTCTGCTGATGACAGCGAAGCAAGGGCACCCTTAACAAAATCGGTTGTGGCATTCTAAGGGCATGGTGCTCTCCATTCCTAAAACAAGTGCGCACGAAGTGTGCAAAATACCACTAATGTCATTGCAATCGTGTTCATTTTGGGTCTTTGAACAGTCCTGTAAGTGACAATTTAATACTTATTTGCGCACGAAGCGCGCGGAAATTTTACTAATCAAATACAAACTCAATTGATTAATCAAACACTTAAATTATAATATTTGCCAATTCTGTTCCTGCCTTTTGGACAAGTACTTTTTCATTTTTCATTAAATTAACTTCGCGACCCCCCTCTTAAGGGTCCGCGACCCCTTTTGGAGTCGCGACCCCCAGGTTGGGAAACCTGATGTGTAGGATCGACGTGGAACGAATGCACCATTGACTTTCATGTAAATTGTACTACTTAACGCTAAAATTTCATACAAACCTATTGGTGATATGATCACTGTGTTGATATTGTAGATATTATTGCTGCTTTTTTAATGTCTTTATCTGAGCTTTCATTCAGTGATACCTTTGTTGATTTGAGATGTGTTTTTAATAAAGATTTAATTAAATATTGGTCATATCAACACTCATGAGAGTTTGAAAAATACGGTTGATCACCTGCACCTTCGTGTTGTTTTTAAATTACCAAAATTAATTAGATATTTTATAATAATAATAATAATAATAAGAGCTTTATTTCAACACGGTTAAAAACATGTTCAATATACAATATTGTTCTTCCACATGTCCGTGGCCTTAAAATACTACAGAATAAAAACATATATTTTAATTTTACATTTTAAATTATACAATTAAACAGAAATATACGTATAAGTATATACATGAGTTCAAAAACAAATAATTAAAAATGACAGATTCATGGCTTACTGGTGACATTAACAGCAAATAAATTGGTGACCTTTGTGGGTTAAACAAATATAATTATAGAGATGAACGGAGAGGTGACGCGAAAAATATTATATCTGACTACCAACACACTTTTATTAGCTATGTAAAAAAACACCAAGTTCTAAAAAGAGTACCGGCCACGTAATCAAGGATACGCAAGTGCGTCTGCCCTATTAACAACATATTTCGTTAAAGGTTTTCATTCTTCATTAGACCACATTGTTGATTAAAAAAACACTGCTCTTGTTCTTGTTTAAGGTTATAGCGGCAGTTGAATTTAGAATTAGTAGTTCCAATTTCTTGTCTCTTAAAGTCGAAAGGAACTTGTAAGGATTGTTTGGAGTCGCATCCTTTCACTCACATTATCAGTTGCGCTCCTTTGTTTGATCTTTGTCACAGACCAACATGCTGACATGAATTCAAACCCGCTCTTTGTCTTGATCTGATTTGAGTTAAATACTTTCAAGTTGATATTGTTTGAAATCGATTTTGATTCATGATTCATGATCGGGACGGTATATTGGTTTTGAGTTCTGGGATTGAATTCCAGTCACATATAGTTCTGAGTACATAACTGTATTAGTTGCAGTTATTCTTGTGTAAGATAAACCCTAATAGGAAAGAGTATTAATGACCAGAGGAAGACACCAACTGCTCTGGTTATCTAGCATGAAGGCGAACTGATTTGAACTCTGCATTATGAAATGAATACCTCAAAGGCAGGAGAACTATAAATGTGGGGGAGGGGATCTTTAAGAGATCATTTAGAGGAGTAAAGTCTCATATCTGTAATGTCCCTAGAGGAAAATCTGACGATCACCGCAAAAAAAAAAAGAGCTAGCGTATTTTTTTTATTAGATCTAGGGCAAATTTCCCCTAATCCAAGGCAGGGGTCTGCTCCGTCATTTTTTTTTTTCAAAAGTGCATTTAAATGCAGTTAAGGGATAGGGATATACCATTAAGCGGTGCTGCCATTTTCAGGTTGTCTTCATTCAAGTGATCCGACTGAGCTCGTTCATTCTTACGAGCAAATAACTTCATCTGTACTTGATGAAATATGCCCGTTAAAAACAAAGGTTCTTGTGTTCCCCCCCCCCAAAAAGACCAAGATGCCATGGTACAATGGCGACATTCATTCTGCAAGACGAGTCAGACGACGTCGTGAACGTAAATGGCGTAAGAGCCGCACTGATCAAGATGTTGTAGCTCGAATGATCAATAAAGCTAAAATTGACTATTTTACTGATAGGTTCTCGAACTGCAGTGTGAAAGACATGTATGCCACAATCAATACCCTTCTTAACAAGAAGTCGAGAGTTCTCCCAGATAGTGACTCAGCCTCTGATAATGAGTTGGCTAACAACTTTCTCTCATTCTTTATAAACAAGATTGAAAAAAAATAAGATCAAATGTTAACTCGGAAACTCTGTCGTGTTTGAGGAGGTTGATTGTGCATGTGATGATGTCAAAAAATTCGTCCGCAGTTTCCAATTAAATCGTGCAGCATGGATTTTCTTCCAACTTGGTTAATCAAAGACAATATCAGATGTTCTTACCTTTTCTTACTAAGATGGTCAATGCATCGCTAACATCTGGTTTTTTCCCTGAGAATTCAAACATGCTATCATTACACTGTGTTAAAAAAGCCTAATCTGGATCACAACATGTTAAAACATTATAGACCTGTGTCAAACATTAAATTCATTGCCAAGATCATTGAGAAAGCGGCGTCATGTCAAATGGTGGATCATGTGGACAGCATTGCCGTAGCGAGAATATCAGTCTTCGTACAAAAAGAACCATAGTACGGAGACGGCCCTCCTTAAGGTCAAAAGTGATATCCTCCAATCCATTGATAAGAACAATGCTATCTTCATGGTCCTCCTTGACATGTCGGCCGCTTTCGATACGGTCGACCACGCTTGTTTTTTAGATAGGCTTGACCAAGCGTTTTGGTATCTGTGGATCGGCCAATTAATGGTTTAGACATATCTTACTGATCGTACCACCAAAGTTGCCATTAATCAGGTTTTCTCCGATGAGCACATTCTCAAATACTCGCTGCCCCAGGGATCTATAATCGGTCCTCAGGGCTTCATAATGTATACTAGTCCTATTGGTGACATCATCCGGAAGTTAGAATCTCATTCCATGCATACGCTGATGATGTGCAGCTTTATTCCGAGTTCGATCCCAAGAGTGTTGATGACCGCGAGTTTGCTCTTTCCAATCTTGTGTCATGCATTTCTGAAATTAATACCTGGATGAGTCCAAATAAATTGCATTAAAACCCAGACAAAACTGAGTTTTGCGTTATGGCAGCAATAGAGCTATAAAGACTCTTGGTGAAATACATCTAAGCCTTGGGGAAGTCACCATTTCACCTTCTTTGTGTGTAAAAATCTTGGTGTCACTTTTGTTTTTCCCTAACTATGTCCACGCACATTAGCAACATCTGCAAAACTGTTAACTTTCATATCAGAAATCTATGGCGCATCCGACGTTTCATTACACAGGAGGCCTGCCACAGTGCTGTCCGAGCGCTTGTCCTGTCCCGCATTGACTATGCCAATTCGCTCTTGTACAATGTGTGCTCGAAAGATCTAATGCGATTGCAGCGTCTTCAGAACAAAGCTGCCCGGCTTGTCTTTGCGTGTGGACGGGACACTCGCTCGACCTGCTTGCATCCCTCCATTGGCTACCCGTCAAAGACAGGATTTATTTCAAATTTGTCCTTTTATGTGTACCAGTGCATTAACACCTGCGCCATCGTACTTACTGAATTTTGTTCATTGTCGAGTGATAGGAACACGTCTGAATGCAGGCGAAGTCTCAAATCTTCCTCAGATTCCACCCAGCTGTACATTCCACGCTCTCATAAACGTGCTGGGGATTCCCCTTGTCAGTGCTGCCGCCAATTGTGGAAAAGCTTCCCCCCTCCAATCTGAAGAGTCTGTTTTCAATCAATTGCCTTCTTTCAACGTGCACTATAAAACTCAACCTCTTTTCAAGCATAAAATTTTTGTTGTCACACTGTTGGGTTTTCATGTATATGTTTCAGCGCTGTGTTCTTTGTAGAGCGCTTATAAATGCTTTGTAATTTTTTTTATAAATCTCTTTATTTCATCAAAAAGAAAACAATATACACCAATATCAACTTTGGCCTATACGACCACAGGCCATGGTGAAAGACAAGGATACAAACACAATAAATATACAAGCATTAAAAAGCATAGAACATTTAACATATAACTATAAAACTGACATTAAATGATTTGTTCAATTGACCATTCAAATTCATGTCTCCATTAAAGAAGCATAATGAGGAAATTAAGGCAGATTTAGAGATGTTGGCCTAAATCACTATATTACCAGCCTAGCAAATCATGTCCGCATTAAAGATAGCATATGGAGTAATTATGGCATATTTTAGATGTTGGCCTTAAGAAAAATCACTATATGTACCAGCCGATTTAAGCTGTTTTAGAAGATAGGTTGACTCTGTTTCTTATTGTCCTTATCAATCAAACACCTCGAACCTACTTCAACAGCGACGAGTGAGCAGTCAAGCCAGCATCAGTTATGTCTGCTCACAAGCTAAGCATACCGTCGAGTTGTCTGATTGGCTTTGCTGATATTTGGTCAATGTGGACAAGCTCGAACGAGGACCTTTTTATCATCAGGCCAGTACAAAACGATATAAGGTCTCTGAGTTGTGGCAACAATATTGGGAGGGATTGCGCCACCACCAATTGTGTGAATTTTCCATATCGGCTATATCCTTCAACAGAACCAGAAGTAAAAACTTGGCTGTCTTTGAATGATTTTAGAAAAATATTCAGAATATTGTTTGTGCCTCCACAAGTACGCCTGTCTAACATCTTTTGGCAATTATTTAAAATATGCAACAGTGTCCTTTGCACTTAAAACAGAGGGCATGAATCCTTGAAGACGTTTACCACCCAACGCTTAAGATTTGTAAAGATGTAAAAGTGTATCAACTAGCGTTGATTGCAAATTTTAGGACACCTTTTGGTAAACCAAGATCAAGTGATTTCCAGTCAATCGGTCTCGCTCTTTTTCCAAACGCTTGGCCATTCACCCTGACACAAGAAAGGCTCGACAACCGATTTCCAATAATTATCGGATTCCGTCGCCAAGGCTCTACGAACTTTTGGTTTAACATGTCCAATTGTTCGTGTTATTATATTCGGTAGCCAGGCCATGGATTATTCACAATGTTTTGTAATAGAGATTTACGTTGCCATTAAGATTCTCTCTGAAGCTTGAGATCAAGAGCATAATTTGAAATTTCATCGGCCTTGCACCTTGATCTACTGTAATGAAGCGCAATCGGCTTGGTTGTATACATCCGATATGCGCTGGATATTAAGACCTTTTGTCATATGAAGAAGAGCGGTATTGGCACCTCTTTTGGGAATCCCCATCCAGCTCTTAAAGAAACTGTTTCAGAGGCCTTCCGGTCAAAAAAGAAAGAGAAAAGAAGCTAAAGAGAAGCCTTTGAAGACTTGATCGACTTAGTCGTGAACAGTAAGGGCAAACCTAAGCGATGGAAGGCAATATCGGGTGTACACAGCCCATTTAAACTCCTTGCGATGAGAGTTGAATCAATATTTTTGTCAATTTGTTACATAACATAGAATCCACCAGATATAAATATCGTTTTCCTTGCCATTGAATGTTACAGAGAGCCCAGAAAGCGTTGAGGACCGCATCTTTAAAACAGATTTGATGAACGTTATCACCATAGTAGTAGTCATCAGTGTTGGTTTCCCTCCGCATAAGGAGAGATAGCGACATTTTGACGGCTTCAAAGTTAAGCCCCATGCTAGATGATTTTTGGTAGAGTTCATTTTACATTTTTTTGTGTTGACTTTGTTGTTAGTAATAAGATTAAAATCATCTGCATTGGGGTGGTAAATTATTTTTGAACTACCCAACGAAGCATCTTTTCTTTCTCCGAATGTTTCTCCAATATTTTCCAAAAGGGGAAGTAAAGCACATTAGAAATATCAACCAGGTGACAATGGATCCCCCTGAAAGTCCCTCTTTGGGAAATCCAAAAGGTATTTGAGATCCAATCGGGACCCTGAAACACTACCCTGAAGACAAGAATATAGCTTACAACACTAATTTTGAAACATTAACCTTGAATAAGATATCGCTTCATTGAAATTGGCTATAAGGGAATGGGCTAACGCTACCGAATGGTCATCAGATCAAAAAACGTATGTGTAAAGTCCTTGTACGGTCCTTTTGCATAGGCAATGGCTTCTTGGAGCACTTGATTATGCTCAATGCGCCGTGACCGCCCTTTTAAAAAAAAAGTGCTTTTTGTATGGTAGGGTCAATAAAGTCTGTTTTTAGTATGATAGGATCCCAACCTTTCAGCAACAATCTGATTGGAACAAAAACACACCTTAGAGATACAAGATGTCAGAGCTATCATCCTAAAATTTTTCTGGTTTTTTTCTGTTCCACCAGCTTTATGAATCAACACTACCTTTGATTGAGACCATGCCTCCAGAGGAAAGAGGATCCACCAAAAGCATCCTAGTGAATATTGTGGCCATTAAATGATGGGTTGAAGGTAGAATGTTTAAGAAGCCATGCATAAGGCCATCATTACCAGGAGCTGAGGTGGCCTTCTTCGACCGGAGAATGTTTCTAATATCTTTTGGGTTTACAACCGTATCAACGTCAGATTCGAGGTATTATTTAACGGTAAAGTTATAGGGACCATGATAACTGAGTCAGATCAATAACGGCTTCCTTGAGTATTTTTCAGAATAGTACAAATCGGCGATTTCTTTCGTACAACGATTGCTCGAGCAGTTGTTGTATATAAGTGGGCCCTTTGTTACTTTTTTCGCAAATCCCCAGAAGTTTGATCGGTATAGTTTCTCTTGGTACGGCGGAGTTTTTCGCATTTGTACTTGTTTTACTTAAGGTTTTTAGGTATGGACACACTTTACAGCTTGACGAAACATTTGCTTATCTTCCTTAGTGGCAGTTTTTGCGAAGGCCTTTTTTCGGAGAATATTTTTCCTCTTTCTTTCTGGCTTTCAGATAAAGTCTTAGGCTGATGAGATCTGTACGTTTCTGAATGCTTTTGTTCAACGAAATCCCCATGATCACTGAAGTATGCCACTAAGGTATCAGAAAGTTTTTGAGCAGCACATGCAGGTGAAATAGAATTAGAACCCAGTTCAAAACGAATCGGCCAAGTAAATCTCGTAGATTAATTGTCATGAATAGACCATTCATCGGGTTGATATAATGAATACTGAATCTTAATAATCCGAACACATAAAGGTGCATTTGAAGGTCATAGCATAATGCAAATTTCCAATTCAACAAACGTACTCATCGTTTTATCGTGTAAACCATCGTTTATTATAATAATAATAATAAGCAAATAGACGTTTCATTTACTTTTGCACTTATGGGACCAAGTTTACCAATCTGCCAATTGAACAGACCCCCCTGGCAGAGGCACTTGAGTGTACTTGGTGCTCTCTTTATATTTACCGACTTTATGTGCGGTACTCTTTTTTTTTTTAGAACCTAGAACGTAGCTATCGTCTTTTTTTTGTAAATTTCCTTGTCTTTTTGTTGAATACTGAATATCCGGCGCACTTGCATTTGGCCAATGTCCCCGGCAAATTTCAAAGACAATCCTGAGTTTTCACTAACAGTTCATAAAATTTGGTTGAATGTTTGTGATTATTCCAACATTTGTATTTGGAATCCCGTCGATCTAGAACGTGATGTACTGTTTTGACTGTTAAGTATTTTAGTATTCGTGGTAAGCGTGTGGAAAATGATTGATAATTTATATCGGAAATGTCAGGGCCAAAGTTAAATTTGTAACGTCACACGAGATTTTTTTTGACGTGGATGAAGGTTGTCAAGCAGGGCTGCGTGTAATCGCCAGTTTTATTTGGCATTATATCAATGAGCTTGCAAAATTACTTAATAGTCATAATTTAGGGGTTAGAGTATGTGATGTTCGGATTGGTAGTTTATTTTGGGCCGATGATGTCGTGCTCTTGGCGAATGATGAATTTGAGCTCCAAAAAATGTTAGATCTTGCGGCCGATTTTGCCAGCGCATGGAAATTAAGCTTTAATCATACCAAATCAAATGTTCTTATTGTCGGTAAGCGTTTGAATGTGAACAGATTATGGCATTTGGGTAACAGTTTCATTAGTGAAGTTGATAATTACAAATATCTTGGGGTCACTATCACTAGAAATCTTTCGGATCATCAACATATTAATGAGGTCATCAGGAAAGGTAATCGTCTTATCGGGTTTATTAAATCAGTTATTGACGGGCAAGACGACTTTAATCGTGTTTACTACGGGGACCTATTATGGAAGAACTTAGCATTGTCGTCAATTAACTATGCTGCATCTGTTTGGGTCCCTGGGGGTACACAAGACATGAGAAGACTTGAATGTCTTCAATATCAAATGGCCAGGCACATCTTAAGAGCGCCCAGAAACACACCAAATGCCTGTCTGTTAGGTGATCTTGGCTGGCAACCCATTGCCTTATCACAAAATAACCTTCGTGTTAAATTCTTCAGAAGGATCCATGATATGCCATTGCACCGCTGGCCGAAGTTGCTCTATAACACCACAAACATGATGTACACGCTTCTGCCTAACAATAGAAATTTTCGGTGGTTGTCGCATCTGCATAATGTTTTCATTGAATGTGGCATGGCCGATGTTTTTAATTGTGGGGACACACAAATTGGGTCCGTAATGTCATAGATACAGGTATTATCAATTATCATCGTGAATGATATAATGGTGCTATGACTAAGCCCTCACTAATGGACTATGTTTTAGTCAAGGCTAGGCCCAACTTAGAGGATTACTTGCTTTGTGGCTTAGATTTTTATGGTGCATCCTGAAATTTAAGATCAGATCTAATACTCTGTCTTTGAATGGTCGTATTAGTTCATGGAACTCCGATATAGATCAGCACTTGCCCCAATCGGGCAATATTCAGTGACGAGCTGTTGGAATAAGTGTAGTTAATAGTATTATTTTTGTTCGTAGTTGAGTCAGGTCAGATTGCCTTAGGGCTGCTACTGGACCCTGGGTAACCAGTGACTAACCGGTCCCATGCCGAGTTGTCCGTCGGCCTAAAATGACATGATCACCACATCATGTTTCTAGGAAATTGATGAGGAGGGGAGCTGGGTTACCCGGTAGAATAAAAAAAGAAGATCTACCTACAAGCGTGTCAGCTCTGGAGAGCCATTGGTGGACCATTAGCCACTTACTGCACTTGTATGGTGGGGATAGTTGCCCAAAGGCTCGGCCCACTGCCGAAATGTGGATGGCGTCAGGAAGGGCATCCGGTCAATTATCTTTTGCTCCAATAAAATCCTCACACAGCAGTATTGCCGAGTGTGAGGTGTATCCGGCCACCCCGTTGACGGGGGACAAAACCGATTTAAAAAGCTTTGTTTAAACATGTTTAAAACTAACTAAGTAATGTGCATGTACAACTGTGTATGCTGTGTGCGTGTGTATGAGGGAGAGCAGGCGAGAGTGTATGTAAGTATGTATGTATACGTGAACGTGCGCCAGCGTGCGGTGTGTGTGTGTGGTGATCAGGGTGGGTGCGTTTGTGTTCGTATGTGCGAATGGGGTATAATTATAATGCACATCTAGCTTGTTTTATTCTAGTTTTTCATAATGGTATTTGTCTTATTTGTACTATATGGACCATTTGTAACGTGTGCCACTATTGTAAGACGTGTTGTTTCCAAATAAATTGATGATTAGTGCTATTATCCCTTGCTGGATTTGCCTCGTACGGGCACTTACTACAATAGCTAAATGAATGGAGAGAAATATACTTTAATACTGCGTTTTTCATTCTGGCATTTTTTCAGTTGAAAATTGCCGGTGAATTCTGCAGATGATCGTTCAATTTTAACTTTAATCCTGAAAATTTCAAATATTTGGACTATTCGGGTGGATCACTGATAGCGTACAAATACTTACATACGTCATAATTTCCAAGAATGCAATGCAACTTTTTAGAGAATACAATGTCATTAGGTTTTAACATTTCACCCCGGCACAGTTTATTTTTACAGTTCTAAAGCTGCAATATATTCACTATAGAGTTTTAATGATTATCAACAAAAAGTATGTGCGCATTTTTATATTTTTTTTCAAAAAAAGATATTAATTGATTAAGAAAATTCATGACGTAATAGTGATTTTTTTTTAATAATTAAATTCAAAAATTGAAATAAAATTTTGACAGAGAGAATTTGTTTATAATGTTGTTTGGCAATTGGTATTAGTCGAAATTGGTAGCTTTCTAGTTCAAGACTGAGAATCCTGAGAAGATTTTGTAAATCCTTTGTATTTCTTTATAATTGGGTGACGTATGTACAAGTACGTACAAGTTACTATGTCTGCCACTGCTTATATCTTAATTTGTAAATAGGACATCGCGAATTTTGTCAAGAAATTTGGAATGACTAAAACATGCCTGCTAAAGGTGCAACGGAGAGATGTTTGAGGCACCCAAATATTGTGGCATATAGTAAATTCAGATAATTAGACACTTAATAATTTCTTAACCTTGTATTTCGCTACAGAAATGTCTTAAAAGAGAGAAAAAGGGCGAATTTTTATTTGCTTATATTTCACTGTAAACATAGGCTGATTTCGTATTTGGCTCCTATACGAATTAGAAATTTCACAATTTTGTACCAAAGAACATTTCTCAGCTTAATCCTTTTCAGAGGAGGTAATTTTGATGGGAAGCTTTACCTCAGGCATAAATCAGTACTTTCCCGCTTTTTAAAAAGGACACCCGATTTTGAAATCTCTCTCTCGTTGCAGCACAAAGCACTTTTATTTCGTTATGTTAACATTTGGTTTGTGTCATTATATCTATTTTTTATTATAATTAACTGGGTGGGTCAATTTTCATCTCAATGTTATTTACCTACCTAATATTAAAGTACAATCTTTAAAAAGTACAGATGATTTGGTAATATAACTTAACCAACGTTTTAAGTTTTGTTCATTTAAAAACCCGTTAAATGAAAAAAAACTTTTTTTTTATTTTTATAAGTAGCAAAAGCTGTTGTAGAGTTAATGAAATTAAAGTTGCCCCCCTAGTAAATTATTTTCCCTTACTTTTTGCGCCAAATAATTAAAGGGTCGGCTCGATTTGCGAATAGCTCGTCCTCCCAGACCCAGATTTTACCGGAAGTGGTCAATATATTGATATTTGAGACGAAGCTAAAACTATTTTTTCCTAATTTACCCTGTGAAACTCGTAGGTCTAAGATATTTTGTTTGGAAAACAATGTTCTGAGCGGCAAAAAATTTCCCCATTTTTGTCAATCAATATTAATTTTACAACAGCACTCTATTGGCTTACAATCACGTTTTATGTCTCACATCAAAACGGATGAAAAATAAGTCACGAAAGATTTACATATAAGGTTTGGGGGTCAGTTCATCCAATCAAGATGAACACCATATATAGGGTAAGTGCAGGTTAATACCAGACCGCAGATACTATCGACACCTTACTACATAAGTGCGATTCAACGTTTTTTTTTTTGTTTTGTCCTATATCCCTTACGGTCTCTAAATGCCCTTTTTTTGTCCTTTTTACAAATCACTGGTGGACTCCTGCCTTTTTTAAAGGGGAACTTTCCCCTAGATCTAACAAGAAAAATAACGTACCTCTCTTTTTTTTTTTTTTGCGGTTTAATCGCCAGGTTGGTAGTCATTTTCCCCTCAGGTTATACCAACCAGTCTCAAATCTACCCAATTTATGTTTATCATTTCATCTCTTCCTACAAACAAACTGGTGACCATTTTAAGCTGCAAAATTGGCTTGAAAATGACCAAATGTACTCCGGATATTGGAATTAGACTTCCATTTTTTTTTTTGCTTTGATGTAAACAAATCAGCCTTAATACAATGGAATTTGTTCAAGGGGCAGAATGTTGTATTATTATCAAGATAGTGGTCACTCAAACGTTAATCATTTAGAAATAGTCCCATAGGTGGTGGAATGGATATACAACAATCCCCCATTCATGAGAAAGCAGTAACGTCATATCGGACACTTCGAAGTCCCCCACAAGTTTAGCTCAGCTCTGTCAAGTTACATCAGCTACAATCAGATTTCAAGCACCCTTCAATTTCGGGAATTCACCAAACCTCATTTCGTCATTGTTGATTTCAACAGGCCTGGTACTCAATGGTGCTACCATGGGACCAACAAAAATGGACAAGCTGTCGCGATAATTAGACGTAACATTTACGTCTCTTTTCAGGACCCTAAGCTGCCGCCATTACTTCATAGCGCCTTTTTTTGAACGAGAGGTTACAAGCGATGATCTAGATATTGTTTAGCAAAAACATAATCTCTAACCTATGTAGCAAGATTGTTCTGGATCCTGTCTCACTAACCCAACATCGACCAATATCCAAGTCAACGCTCAATAAGACAAAACAAAGTGCCTTCAGCGTCCGTCTCTAACTATAAAAAAACAGGCTGGCAAGATTCTCTGATGATTTTGGATCAGACGTGAAGAGGAATGTTCCAAACCCATATAACTATACAAATTTTCCCAACTAGAGAACAGGACTGCCTGCCAAAGAATACCACTGGAGTATACCCCATGTTTGAAGCTGATCATTTCTTAGCTTAACCACTGCTAATGGTGAAGAAGTGTCGGAGAGGAACTCCCAGGAAAAAATCAAAATCTTGCATCCTTAATTGAATCCACCGATATGATGCCCCATGCGACAGACTCCTGAATATTATATTAGTTTCTGTAATTATATTAAAGTGCTTTAATTTAATCATAAATTAAGAGTGAGGAGAACTACTGGAAATATGTAACCTGCGGGGGTTTTGGCAATAAGCATGGACTTCTCTGATTGACTATTCTAAATGGACTAGTGTGGTGAAAACATCTGAAGAACTGATCAGAAGACGTTCCGCCGCCGTTATCGAGGAACAATAGTTGGTCTTCATCTTCTTCGAAGATTGAATAGAGGTTCTTTGTTAACCTAACCAGGGTGAGTCAAACAGATTTACACCCTTTTGTTTGCATTTTTCTACAGCAGTGAAAATCTACCGCAAGATATTGAACTATCAAATATACAACAAAATTATTTCACACCCTACTAGAGAAATTTTGAATTTGATTTTTGAACTTTGCATTGAGAAGTTATGCTAACTCAAAGATAGGTCCCATTTTTCACTCTTTCCCACGGATCACTGTTGTGGAATTTGGGCCAAAGACACTTTGGATGAGTCTACACAATTACTTCATGACATTCTTTGCTTTGGTGTAATCTTTCAAATATCAGGAACCATGTCAAACTCTTTCATTATTCTGGGGAAATCATAACACTTTTGGAATCTTTTCACAACTTTGAGTATTATGTCAATGAATGTTCGAAAGTATTCACATATCTTTTCGCGGAACTTGGAATGCACGTTTGTAGGCAATCTAGCAAATAGCCGGTTGACCCACATTTTTTTTCACCGACGACGCCTTCATAATATGATGGGGGGGGGGGCTTACCTTGGGAAAGTCAATATTAAGCATTACCACATTCAAGCCACCATCCTGTCTTTCCCTTTCCATCTCAATCTTTTCCTCTTCCCTTTCCTTCCTCTCCTGCTTATCCTTTTCCCACTTTCTTGCTTAAGCAGTACCCCTTAAGCTTACTTGCCTGTACAGTCCCCACGTGGGAGGGGGACAATGCGTACTCTTCCCCGGCTGATACGCTACTGCCATTGACTGTTGTTAAGAAATATTCTCAACAACAGTTTTGCTACGGATTAGGTAAAGGTTACTTTAGAAAACAAAGGTTATGAAGAATTAGATAGCTTTAGATGATATTAACTTTAGGCCAATGGAAATTGGATGGTTAGTTTCCGGTTGACTGTTCAGAAAAAATGACGAGGTCACTATTTCATTATTCATTTAGTTCATCCCAAAATCAATATTTTACGAGGAGTATTCTCACAATTAAGCCACCCCACTTGTACCAGACTACACATTCATGTTCAAAATGCATCTAAAATTGAAGTAGCCTTTTTTGGGTGGATATGAATATTATGAATAACGTCATTTTGGACATGTGATGATGCACTGTGGGAACTGTATGACTCAGATTGTACAATTTGATTGGTACATAGTTCCGTAGACAGGGGGTGGCGAATGCCCCCCACAAATGGCAATCTGCAAACAGGTCCGCTTTTATCGTGCTGAAGTTTGCCGGTTTTTTGCCTCCAACGCCGGTCCGAGGCCTATTTGAATCGAGGTTCAACTTTCTAAGAGTAAATTTCCATAAAAAGTAATGGTTTTTAAATAAATTTAATACTTCAAATTGTCAAAAATGCTCGCAGAGCTTCCAGAGCTTTGCCCACTGGACTGGGGGCCCTCGGCGGTGGCCCTGCCCCCCAACCCGTTTCGAAGGTCCACTTCTGGAAAATCTCCACCCCCCAAATGTCCTGGCTATGGGCCTGATTGTAACCATCATTTGCCAAAACATTTTTGAGAACAATGAGTGTGAACGCAATTGACTGCAACGTAGGCCCCATCACTACACTATACTTAGTTGCCGAGAGAGAGTAGGGCTGCCTACCTGCCCCTCCCGCCATTTGTTGAAGTGACGCGAATGTAAGGCCGAATAACCCCCCCCCCCCCACATTTTCACAAATTCCCAATTAAAAAAAAACCCCATTAAAAAAAAATCGTCACACAGACTCATATAATTTTGAAAATATTACCACTGTCACCAAAGATCCCTATTTTTTGGAGTCCTCTGTCATCCCGAATGCCCTAGGTTTGGAAGCCAACCTTACACACCAGATGCATTTCATGATGTGAGTACCCCCTTCACTGTAGCCATATATCCCAGATCTAAAATGCCTTGGGACTCTCACATTCATTTCATACTGACACATCATTCATAGCTGGACTGATTGACCGAATGGGTATAACAAGTTCAACCTTTTACCTTGTAAATCATTGCTATTTTATTAGTGTGGGTAAATTCACCAGCGACCGATGCAAACAAGGTAATGCCTTTGCCAAGGTAGCCGAATTCAGCAGTCTTGTGTAAAACATAAATTGAACAAGCGTCCGGAAATATGTTCTTTGACCGTTTTTAAGCTGCCTTTTCCTCGTCTCAAAATGGTAAATTTGTTGCCTGCTTTCAACATTTACCAAATAATTGACGTCCGCCCATGCGTCCAGCCATGCGTTCACTCCGGGGTTCACTCGCTCATGGCACTCACCAAGACTTCCATAAAAAATCATGTAAACACCATGCATTTCATATCAGTATGTCACAGAGTACCCTCCGCATGAACTAGCTATGCGGGATAAGCAATTGGATATGGCGTATCAAAAGAGGGCACGATCGTACTTGGGGCTATTTTTGTAGACTATATCGCAGTAGCGGCAGTCCATCAACCATGATTGAATACATTCACATAAAAATTTTCTCGCCTCGTTCAGATTTGTAGAGAGCCTAGACAATCACAGAAAAGTCTCGGAACTTGCAATTGGGTGCCCATTTCCCCGTATTTTCTACTGAATTTCGACTTAAATATTGGAATTTCAGCAGGTAAATTTGAAAAAATGAAATCTTTGAAATAAGAAATAATTGACGCGGGGCCGTTTTCGGACGCGGCGGCACTGGAAACTAACAATCCAATTCCATTGGCCTTATGGCTTGTGCTGTCGAGGACGTGAAGAAATATATTGTAAAACCGTGGTCAATATGGTTTTTTGGGCAGCTTTCCGTTAAGTTACCATATCTACACTATGCGAAAAGGTAAACCTTAGAATTTTTTACCAATGATAGTGGATATAAAGAGCTATTGTTTTCATATATAAAAAACATTTTTTAAACTTGTTAAATTATTTTGAATATTAAAAAAAAAAAAAAAAAGTGTAAATCTTTTTTGTCTCACCCTGTAGGACGCAAGATTGCACACCTGTCGATGAACAATAGACTTTGTGTAAATGCTATTTCACAACACTTCGAGGAAAGAAAGAAAATGAAAAAGGGGTAGGATTAAAGGGAAGGTTCTCTCTCGTTCTTTTTCCTCATATTATTTTCCCATTCCTTTCCCCCTTTTTCCTGAGTAAGAAAAGAGTTATTTCCAAAAGGGACGAAAGGAAAGAAAGGGAAAAGTAAGCATTAAAGAGACAGGTATGCAGAGGAGGAGCGTAGGGGGAAGGTTTCAGCGAACTTAAAATATGACGAAACATTCGACTTGTCCTTGCTTGTTTTGTGTTTTGCATTCATGGGAAATTTGCTGTGGACCAATTCTGGTTGCAAGTTATTTCTCTTTGCCATTGTCAAGATATTTCTTCTAGTGTAGACCTCTCAAACGAAGGTGGAGAACTTCATAACATTTGATTTATCTCATGTATTTAATACAATTCTGAAAAGTTGTCAGAATTGTCAGAAACTGCTCCAAATTTGGTGCCTTTGGAAAAACAAGGTTTAACATTATACTACCAAGCAGGATTGTGTCTCTATCTACGTGACATTCACCTTTAATGCGCTGAGTACCTGTATGGACAAATGTTATACCATCCAGCTCAGTTTACTCCAGTGTTTTCTCCGAAGTCTACTAGTTTATAAGTTAATCGCCGGTCTAGACAAAAGGACTTTTGTAATTTCGCGAAACTATATAGTTGAACTGTACCAGCAAGAATTGTGTCGCCAGATTTATGTTGACCTGATTCTACAAGAGAATGGTGCGCCCCCAAACAAGAACTGTGGAACTATTGAATAATTGAGGAGATATATTGTGTGATTTAATTAATGTATTAAAATCATTACTTGAATTTACATCTTGGTCAGTCAATCTTCCTACAAACGGCAATTGTGAATTTTGTTTTATGAACCACTGGAGGTTACTTTTTCTGACCTTGAGTACGTCTCGTAACACCCATAACATCAGGAACATGGTCTACCAATTCGAAAGCTTCGAGGGTCTCCAACATAACCTCCACAGCACCCAAATGTTACACCAAACAATTGAGTCGCCACCACTCAAAGCGTCTAGAAGATCAAAACAAACCAGTAATAGGTAGTGGCGACCCTGGTTTTCACTCGGCCCTTCAACATGGACAAACTGGAAACGGTGTTTTTATAACCTCTCCCTAGGTCGGCCCTTAACCACATCTTCACTGAGGCAGCTGAAAAAATCTCGGCCAGTAGCAAAGACTTGGCTTCTTGAACTCTACAACTACTGCCTCATTTCCCACAGATTCCCAACGATCTGGAGGAAAGCACATGTTTGGAGCTTTTGGCACTCCTAAAGCCTGTGAAGACCCTCTAGCCAAGATCTTGGATTTCGTGGCCAGCTAGGAACGAGAAAGTCTGAGAGCGACACCGTTGGCAACCGAGGGAACGGACTACCCCAAGGGAGCGTGTTAGCACCTCTCCTGTTCATCATCTCTACCAATTACCACCATAAGAGCAGGAAGCTTTCGGTTATCCATGCAGATGATCTCGGAATCAGTGCACAAGATGCATACTTCACAGTTGTTGAAGAGAAAGACTCGCCAAAGCTTTGATGACACTCACTCCTTATTATGAGGATACCACCTACGTGCAAATTCATCAAAGGCACAGGTGTGTGCTTCCCATCAACGCAACCGTGAAACCAAGCGTCAGCTTAACCCTAAGAACCACTGAATCCAGGCTCACAAATCCCACAGCGAGTGAGAAAAAAATGCCAAAAGCTCCCGATGAACGCGATGGCGTCATCAAACGAGACCCTATGGGCACGAAATCGCTGACCGAGACAGCGACCCAATCGTAGCGTGGTATCTCCGGTTGTGGGACTAGTGGCCCTAAATCGCTGCCCGACCCGAAGTTGCGACTTTTCTTCATCCCCTCTTCCCTCATTCCTTCACTCCCTCCCGGCTAGAAACAGATGTGGCGTTAGGGTTTTATTAACTTGGTCTGGAACACCCCTGGGGCACTGTGATAACCCTATCTATCTATAAGTTACCTTGAATCGCACTAGTATGTTCACGCAATAACATCTTGAACAAACTCACTGGCGCAAGATGGGGTGCTCGCCCACCCCACATATCCTAAGATCGACAGCACTGACTCTGTACTACTCACGTGCAGAGTATATGCCTGCCCTGTATCAAGCGTTAAATTGCTTCTGCTGGCTTATCACAGGATGTCTTCGTCCAACTCCAAAGGAGAACTTATACATCCTAGCAGGCCTCAGGAATTGATCCACCAGACATCCGTCGAACTGGTGTAGCGATGCAAAAATGGGGCTACCTGGAAAGCAGATCAGGATACAACTTGTGGAGCAGTACCACAGTCTACCCAGCTTCCCAGATAGCAAAATAATGTTGACCAATTGACAAACGTTGGAAGCAGTGGCAGTTGGCATGCTGACATTGGAACAATGTTGGCTTGCCACTCTTTTGACTAACAGTTGACATGCCAACATTGGCCCAACATAAGCCCAAATTATGTTTGCCGTCAATGGATCAAGGAGTTGGCATTGAGCCAATATTGGAATAGTACATTGGTAGAACACCAGCGCTGTCACCTTCGGAGCCTACTTCTATCCGTTTTAAGATAAGAATTCCCGATTCTGAGGAGGTGACTGAGGAGGTGACTTAGGGGAAAATTCACCTTATGCAGTATCTCTTTGTCTAGATTAGTGTGTTATGAGGTCTCTGGGCTTTGGACCAGACTTTGGCGGGTTAAACCTGGTTTTGTGTGCGCTCAACCATTGCACTTCCCGAAGAGGAATTTGCTGGAGTTGGCTCTCGTAGCTCATCTGTCTGATTGCCTTTGAGCTTTGCTGAGCCAGATGACAAGCTCGTTTATGAGTGCAATTTTGGCTTGCTGTATCGGTTGTTTTATATCGCCCTTTCCCTTTTCCTTAGGGAATGCCCAAGGATGCATGCCAGGTATTTGTTGACTGATGTATTGCAGACTGCAGCAAACATAGCTTCCTACTTTTATTGGACAAGTAGTATGTAGGCCATCCTCTGTTTTCACAGTCGTCATATTATAGGTCTTGGTATTTGCTACTCTTTCTTGCATATTCACTGGATAGGTTCTCATCCATAGGGCCGTCAGCTCTATGATGATCACTGTCTTGGTAGAAAAGATGGTGAGATCTGGCCTCTGACGCTTGTTCATTGATTCAGAAGGGAACACTATACGTTGTGTTCCTCGTCCATCGGAATCTACAGTTATTGGCCTTCTTTAGAATGTTGGTTGGCTCTGTGTTGGGCACTGGGTAAGACTGGGGATTTTCGATAGGTTGTTACAATCATCTGTACAAAGGCGTTGTCTTGTTGTTGTACGCAGTATGGAGTTCAAATTCTCAGGGGTGAGTTTTGTTTTTCTGATTTACCTCTAACGCACGTACGGTGCCAGACCTGTAGATATGCTTTCAGTGTTGGTCTGGCCAAGGTGTATCTTCCGTTTTGTAATGAGTAGCTACACAGGCCCCGTCGACATGGGGGGTGTGGGGGGTGGAACACCCCACCAGCGATCCTCAAAAAGAGAAGAAAGAAAAAGGGAAGAGAAGAGAGAGAGAGAGGAAAGAGAAGAGAAAAGAACGGAAAAGAGGGAAAAGAGAAGGAAAGAAAGAGAGAAAGGGGAAGTAAAAATGAAAACGAGAGTAAACGACTGCAGACTCATGAGATGAACTCCATGCAGACTTACAAAAATCCAAATATCACCAATATTTGGCTGCCACAAGCCAATTCGTTTGTTCAAGCCTACCACGGTAACATGAATGGTTAATGTGCAACATACTGTGATCAAAACTGTGTAAATAAATTGAGAAACACACGAGGGGAGCCAGGCCATTCCCCAAGTTTGTTCTACCAGTATAAGGGGAGTTTCGGTCGGGGAGTGGAAGGGAAGGGTCAAGAAAAAATGGTTTAGTATGGGATCGATTCCTAGCCCCAGCACCCTAACACTATAGGTCTATGCCTGTCAGTGAATTATACTATACTTAACCTTCAAAAATACCTTTTTAATAGCTAAAATCAAGGCGCTTCCGGGGCTCTGCCCCATGGACTCACGGCAGGGGCTCTGCTCATGCCCCACATCCGTTTTATAGACATTGGCGCTAGCTAAATGTGTATAGTTCCCCTCGGCGGTTACAAGCTTTATACTCCGTATCAGTGAGCAAAACTAGACACCAGTCTTTTCTTTGAATTGGTTACCCACCATTTTTACCCCTCAAAAAAGTGGTAATCTGAAGGTTCTGAATAGTGAATCCAAGAGCTTCAGGGGCTTCTCTCCCTGAAAACCCCAGAAGGGCTCTCTCCTGCAACCACACCATTATTAAAGCATTGTGGCGCCTCGCCGATAGCAATTCGCTTGTGGCGTACAGCTTATCATGTATAAGCCCGTCTCAGTGGAGCAAAGTTAGAACCAGTTTTACTCAGGTCTTTTACTTGATGGTTGCTATTTACCCCCAACAGTGGTCATTTTGAAGGTTCTGAATAGCTGGAATCCAAGAGCTTCCAGGGTTCTCTCCCTGGACCCCCCAGAAGGGCTCTGCTCTGCACCACACCCATTACAAGACATTGGCGCTCGCTATATGCAATTCTCTTTGGCAGTAAAGCTTATACAGTATACTGCCCGTCGCGGAGCAAAGTTAGAACCAGTCTTATCAGGTAGTTACTTTGAATTGGTTGCGATTTACCCCTCAAACAGTGGTCATTTGAAGGTTATGAATTAGCTTAAATGAACGAGCTTCCGGGGCTCCGCCCCCTGGACCCCGGCAGGGGACTCTGCCCAATGACCCCGACAGGGCCCTAAGCGGGCCCCTGTACCCCACCCGCTCAGGGCTTTCTGGTTTGCGCAAGGTTTGTGTAAAGGCACTTGCGGTTTGCAGTTCAAACGATCAAGAAAATATGGTCTGTAAGAGCATCTACTAACACGGCCCATAAGTGTTTTATTCGCTCACGACGCTTCCAAGGACTCTACTGCCGCAATAACATTTCTCACTTACACCCCCCCTGACAACATGTTCTAGCGACCGGCCCGGAAGCTACAACCAGAGTGGATACAACAATTGGGTATGTGGGACAGTGTACAATAACGATGATGACATAACTGGAGAGTCCAAGATAGTCTTTCTCTCACAGCTTCAGATGGAAGGGAATGGAAGTTGTATCATGAATTGCGTTGATGGGGTTTGTATGTTGGCGTCAAGACATACAAAAAGTTTCTTCCAGGAAGTGTCGAGCTGCATGACAGACTCTCAATGCAACCACTGCTCTTGTTTCGTAAAGGTAGATCAACATGTCTTCTCATCTTATCTTTTATTAGTCCGGTGAGACATTTGCCTTTTTTCTCGATTGACTCAGTCTTTGAACCAGCTTTTGGTTTCTTTTGTACCAAGACCGGCTCTGTCCTCGGACTTCTAGCAAGTTAATTCAGAAGTAGATGGTGTTCTTTCCGTTCTAATTCTTTTATACAATTCCATCTGGCTTTAGTCTTTTTACTTTCCATGCATTTCCTAGGTGTCGGTATCTTTAGAGTACTTGTTAGATGGTATTTAGTAATGCATACATTGGACTGATGTGGTTAGCCTTTTAGTTGAGGCCATAGTGTTTCCTGCTCATGTAAGAGCGTGGTTGTGATGCGTTGCTTATACCTGTCCATTGCCTAGGTATTCAGGTATTGGTGCAAGTTGCTTCCAGACCTTGGATGTAGGAAATTGGGAAGTATAGATGGTGAACCCCCGCGGCAGTTTTGGCTACAAAACAATATTGTATATCCATAGCTTCCGTAAGCCCACTCAGTTGATATGAATTGGTTGTTTGAAGCATTTCTGTCAGCTTCGTGCTTACCATGTCTCTGATGTTATTGTAGGCCTAATTCAGGTCGTTATAGATCATCTTCCCGAGGAACGGCATGGGTTGACTGTGGATATAAGCAATCTACTGTCAGTCTATTTCTAGTAGGCCCTTATAGGCCGTATGCTGCATATTGCGTTTTGTGTCCTTGTTCTGCGTTGCATGCATGAGACTTGCATTTGCTTGGTTTCCCGGCTTGGTTTTTACGGGCCATGCCAGCAATTGACATTCTCCATATTACTTATGCTCCTGTCCAGGACCATATATGGTCAACCACACGATCATCGTGTCAATATCCTCGCCCGAAATGGATATTGGTGTCAATAACGTCGCCCGAAATGGCTATTGACACTATCATTGTGTCACTGTTAAAAATATTTGTGAAAATGTAACGCCACCCTCATTTTGTATATCACAATTCATGGCGCATGACCATAACTAATGATCTAATTTAATTCTTTGACCCTGAAAATATATGTATAGACACAAGAATGAAATACAAGCCTTAAATCTTGAGTTATGTACAAAAATGCCAAAATGGCATCCCATTTTGAATTTTTATGCAAATTAACTGTTAAGTTGACCTAATGCTATAACTAATGATCTAATTGTATTCCTTGACCCTGAAGACATTTGTATAGACACAAGAATAAAGTCATTACAAGCCTTAAATCTTGAGTTATGTACAAAAAACGTTAAAATGGCGGCCATTTTGAATTTATGCTAATTAGGCACATTTCCTCTCAAAATTCAGCTTGGGGACCAGAAAATTTGGAATTAGCATAAAATTTTCATCTAAAAACACTAACCCAATTGCTTTCACTCAAAAATGCCTTCGTCATGTTGTAGGAAGCACTTTTTTGAGAAATGGAACCAGTCTATTCAGTGAGATGCCAAAAATATTTTGTAAACTGGCTCAACTTACCCCAGAGGTGGGGTAAGTTGAGCCAGTCATGGGGGTAAGTTGAGCCATCCATAGAAATACACAATGGGCTATTCCAGAAAAAAATGCCCCCCCCCCTATAGAGGGCGCCGGAATTCCAGACTTTTTGTCACTTTTGAAAGCTTGAATTCCAGAATTTAATGTCTAATATGAGGTGGGAATTCCATCCATTTTAGGTATAGAGGGTGACGGAATTCCAGTGTTTTTACGATTTTTCAGAGGTAAATTCCAGCAAAAAATCAATATTTTCAATGCCCTCTATACCCCTAACCATAATCATCTAGGATTCAATGTTTTTTTACATGATAGTTTAGGAATTCCTGTGAAATTGAGGAAGGTAGTGTCTAAAATTCCTCGTAATTTTACGGAGACGGTAGTGTCTTGAATTCCAGATAATTCATGGAAAGATAGCCCGGAAATTCCAGATATTTTGGTGAACAAAAAATTGGTGCCCTCTTATTGGGGGGGTGGGGGCCATTTTTTCTGGAATTAGCCCATATATGTGTCATAGCATTGGAATCCAATTTTGCCTTTTTCTATTTTTTTTTGTTTCAAGGTATTTTGCCAAAAAAAAATGTTTCATGAAAGTTTAGTCTAACAGTTGAAAAAAAAAATTGATGGATTCTACTTGGAATTCTTTTTTGGGAGAAAATTGTGCACATTTTCCTATGCTCAACTTACCCCATGCCCAGTTGCTCAACTTACCCCATAGGGACCATATAAGTCAAAAAGCAAGACTCCTTCAAACTAAAACTTGTTACAGTTACAATCAGTTTTCTAAAGTTATGTTCACATATCACACCCTCAATATACACAATTATAGCTTTCATCCTTGTAGGGGAATTTGACAAAAATTATTTTTTACAGAAAGTTAGAAAAAAGTGCCAAAAATGAACTTTTTAGTGCAACTTTCTAATTGTATGTGCAAGTGATTCCATCTTACACTTGAGAAACCTGTGTTATGCAATGTACTAATAGATAGTAGTGTGAAGTGATATAAGTTCTTTGTCTTCTTTCTAGAGGGGGTGGCCTTCATTTATCTACACTGTGGCTCAACTTACCCCTCTCTCCCCTTTTCGTGTCAATATCTCGGACACAAAAAAAAACCCAATTAATTCTTCATTGTTGCCGAGCAGTTCGCAGTTTTTTTTTTTGTTTGGCGGGGGGTGGATTTTTTTTTGTTAAAAGTGGACCTATATCTAAAAGAAAGTGCCCCCAATGATCCTTTTTTGGACTTGTTTTGTAACATCTCATCACTAAAAAGAGGGCTCTTGTTAAAAATTTCTCTGATTTTTCAAAAAAAGGGAACCTTGGGGAATTTGGCATGCGGACCCCCCATCCTGAATGCGTGTTTGCGCATTTAGTGGATATGATTGTAGGGCTCAACCAGGGAAACAACAACAATCAATGGGAATTGACTCTGGCTGTCTGCACGATTCCGTCGGTAATCAGATTTTCAGTTCATTCATCACACTCCGTTTGGAGTTCCGCGTGGGGATACTACCCGGCTGACAGCCAGGGACAAACAATGGCCCCATATGCAATGGGACACGGCAAACCAGTATGTACGCACATGACTAATTATGCTATGCATAATGAGCGATGCTATAGCAGCAGACAGCAAATTGCAAATAGTTTGACGCAATCGTCCAATGGCGGTGCCCTGAGGTGTCACCAAATTTTCTATGTCAGGGGCCTGTGCTTCAAATTTTTAGTACACTGAACTCTTTATGGTGTTAATATCAATAAATGATCAATTGATTGATGGGCGCCCAACACTAAATCACCACGCATTTCAGTGTAATGGTTTTACTCCGGTAAAAAAACACAGATTAATTGTGAGAGGTTTTACGGTCATGTGCGAGTTGTGAAGATCTGTAGTGCCAGATTATGTTTCAAATAAAAGGCACATTGCCGTCTTTAACACATTGGTACGATTAAATTTCAAATTTTGATTTTCACGGAGAAGTCGGCCCTCGGGTTGAAGATGGCGTAAACAGGTGGAAATGGCCAGGCGCTATTTAGGGTCTCGTATCGGAAATACGAATCGGAAGACCCAGAACTTGGAAAACATATGTTAAGTTCACGATTGGCAATCCATTGATATATAATGTATGCCAACTATTGCCGCTTGAGTTCGAAATTCTGCTTTCAAAAACAGGTATAGTGCGTGTATTTCAATGGGGCCAAGTTGGTCAGTTAGTAGGGTGTGCGCCCTCTGGAATACAGCTCGTCGGCTGTCGAGTGTCGCCCAAGTGTTTTTACTTTAAAAACGTCGTAACACACAAGTTATTTATGCTAGCTGTTGGCCTTAGTATGCAGAAAGTTATAGTTTTACTGTTGTACGATTAAAAAGAATGTAAATAATTTTCCATCTAAGTTAATTCCTTCGATTAGGAAAACACCAATGGGCAAACGATAAACACCAATTATTAGTCTTCTGTTTTATTTCTTAAAATAGTACATAACTTTTCTTCAAAAGGTCTGCAGTTCGTGTCGTTCTTTCGAGAATAATTTACAGCATTTTACAGGCAGTGTCCATTTGTGAGGAGGGAAGAGCTCAAAGCTGGTTCATTTTCTAGAGCGTATGTCATTGCTTGATAAGATGAGGTTCAAACCTCTAAGATTGTAAGTAGTAGAACTAGGAGGGGAAAGAATTTTGTAGACGAAGTGTTGGTAGCCGTATCCGGCTTGTTCAACCTCTAAAGATGTAAGTAGTAGAACTAGGAGGGAAAGAATTTTGTATACGAGTGTTTCGTAGCTGTATACGGTACCTAACCCCAGGGTTCGGTAGCGTATACGGTAAAATAGCCCGGGGGTGTTTCGGTAGCCGTACGCACCATCTTTAAGGACATAGTACTAATATAACAATGATTCAAGACGGGCGCAAAGCCGGTGAACGAGTGTTTTGGTCTGAGCAAATTAGACTTCAAACTTATGCACGGCTGCCGCCCGGCCCCGCCCCGGAGGGTGTTCAAGTGATTTTTTGAAGTTGTTATTTAAAAAAAACCAACTTTTTATTTTTTTAAAATGAAAGATTCTTGTCAAAAGAAACAATTGACACCAAATTATTTCGAATGGGTACGAGGGTGTGGAGTTATGGCAATTTAAGGTGATAAAAAATCGCTTTTGTCTTTTTGGTAAACAATGTAAAAACAGGCCATATTTGAGGAGTAATTACTCAAAATTCACTTCAGATCAGGGTATGATGAATAGTTTTATGGGTAGTTTCTACTTTGTTTGATAAAATACCAAGTTTCATGAAGAGTGGACCAATCGTTTTGGAGTAAAAAGGATTGAATTGCCAAGTATGCCTATTTTTTGGATTACCCACAATTCATTGCGGCATATGTTCCCAGGTGGAAATTCAAACTGGACAAACCTATGGTGAGTTATTACAGAACTACCAATTTATATGGCTTTTGAAATGCCCATTATATTAATTCTATCAAAAGCAGTGAAACTGAAATTTGGTATATTGTTTCATTATAGATTGCTTAAAGATTTCCTGAAAAAAAAAATTGACGAACGTTCTTCAAGCTTATGGTTATTTGCATATTAATTTACCCTATAGGTAAAAAAATTAGCACCAACATTATGGAATATAAATTGGAGGGTTTTCCACAAGTATTTAAAAACATAGAAAATACTGACAAAAAAAGTGTTCTACTGTCTAAAGTTGACAAGTACACATGTTTCACTCCAGAAGATATGGTTATTCCATTTTCATAGGGGGAAATTACATAATAACTCCAATAACTAACAATACATGTACGGCAACCACTCAATGATGAGGAAAAGTGCCAGAATTTTTGATTTATGCAAAGCAATTCCTAGTTTTGTATATAAAACCATAATATTATGATCAAATAAACCAAAACTAACAGGCCTAATGAAAGCCTGGAAATTCATATCAATTAAAACATAGGTTCTTCCCCTGTCAGGGCACAAAACTTGCCCAAAATATCACATTGGGGATTTCACGATGTTTCTTTAGGTCATAAAATTTGTCCCCCATGCTCTTTGAAAGCTGTGAGGAATGCAAAAACAAGGAGGAGCAAGGAGTTTGTACACTGGATATATATAAAGTTTCAAAATGAATCAATTTGTTTGGTTATTTGTTTAAATTATGTAACAATTTGGTAAGGTTGAATTAAAATATTGAGACATGAAGAGGTCATCATATCAAAACAGGACTGATGAGATCTTAGCTAAGGCACCATGCAAAAAGGAAAGTAGGTCAGGTCTTTAAGTGTTGTGTGTGTGTGTGTGGGTGGGTGGGTGTTGTGGTTGTGCATGCATGTGTTGTATGTGTGTGCAGGGTCGGGTATGGGTGCATGATGTTTGTAAGCAGAAAGGTGAAATTCATGTAGGGATTATTTGAGTGTGTGCATGGGTGTGCAGGATGTGGAAGTTCGTATGAATGCGGGTGTGATACAGTATAGTATGTGCATGGGCATATGATATGTGTAAATGGAAAAAAACAACATACAATCATTATCCAGGCCGACGTCCTCAAACAGCAAATTTAGATTGTACTAGTCTTGCATCAACAAGCTTAGGCCAGGAATATATGGACAAAGTCCATTTTTTTTTGTTTAACATTTTCAATGGAGGGTTAGAATATCACTATGATAGCTAGAAATATCAGATGAAAGACATGATGATATTTACACTAGCGCTAAAAATATTTATTTTTAAAACTGCACAAAAAAAAACATTGAAACCGCCTTTGAAAAGAAATGAATAACCAACACGTCAGGCAACGGGCGTAGTCTACCGCCTGCCACTGCCCGGCAAGGCATACATGCCACTGACCCTTGTACTACGTGCGTGGATAGAGGATAATACCAGGCAGGTCTGTTACCGCCGTGCACATGAAATGCAAGCAAAGTAATCAATTTTGATCATGAATTTCCCCTCTATTTCATGTCAAAGAAAATTTAAACAAGAATATTACATATTATGCTACCGCGGTCATACAATAGTGATAATAATTGAGAGTCTTCACTGAGAGCTGTTTTGGAAACCTACGAAACACGCCGCATCCCAGCATGCATTACAAGCGGCAGGACGTATCACTGTATTCGGTGCATAGTTCCCGGGGGGCAACAACGGTCCACTCTCATGGGCCATCTGGCAAACTCTAGTGCGATTGGGTCGAGTGCAGATTCTATTGGAAAGCGTGGGGAATATATGGAAAATATGGGCGGGAAAAAAGGTTAAATCGCACAAGATTATGCGACCTCTGACCTCAATATGATCAATAGAAAAAAATAAAGCTTACAAAACAGAGCTTTCTACGGTACATCCCACGGATTGTCCGGGTTAGGGAAAGCCATAAATAGAAATCAGTGAATTTTTAATAAATTTTAAATACTTTCCGTTTGCTAGAAAGCTGAAATTTCGCTCATAAATACTTGAAGTATGTACTAAAAATATGATAAAACAAAAAGTGACCTTCTTGGTTGTTATCCGGGTGCGGATTTGCCAAAGAAACCTGCGAGTGGAGGACAAAAAACGGGGACATGCACAGCGAGTGTAGGGTTTCGCGGTGGTACACCGCTGGTGAGTGCCGACTGCAAACATCCAAAAATGTTTTGAATTGGACTTTGGTCATTTTTTCCGATCTCTATATTAGATTTCATCATTTCTGAGTTTCTAATCTGAAGTTTTTGGAAACCATATTGATAATAGCCCCTAATAGAAGGCGATTTTAAAAAAAGTGTATTTTTCGTGATCGCCACTACTTGCATTAAGCGCAATATGTGTAGTGACGGGCTCGACGGTGCAATTAACGGACCCCAACCCTTACGAAAACAACAATGTGCATTGATTATTAAGACACACAACAACGACACAATTCAAATGAAATGGTTTGAAAACAATTTACGTACTCGTCGTTTCAAGAATGACTTGCACGGTATTTGTAGAATAAAATAAAGTATTGTTTGAAGTTATCATGGTTCGCTCAAACCACGACTGTGTGGTGTGTTACTGCTAGGCTTTCTAATTTGCATATCAATCAGTGTCACTAGAGTGAATCGATGGGCAGATTGATACGTCATTTCTCTAACCGATCATCAGAAGTTATTTTATCTGAAAAAATATTATTGTGAATTATTACATCTATTTGAAGCCAGTTTGGACTTGGGAAAAACATCTCGGTAAATGTAGGCTTATTCGCTTGCGTTTGTAAAAAACGCAAATGGGCAGATTTCAAAGAAGAATAATAAGTCTTTAGCTCTGAACAAAAGACCTACAGAATATATAGTTAGAGTGGATTTAACACAAGTATGTGTTAGATGTATTTCATTACGTCAAAACTGTAATCCAGTGAGTCCGCTTCATTTAAGCCATTTTAGCCTAAACCCGTTTTTTTTGTGTTTCTGTATGGTTTTGTGTCTCTTTCAATTTTTTAGAGTCGACAAAAATTCTTTCCAAAGGCTGCATGCCGTATTAAGGGTTGTGAGGTTCGGCATTTTGTGGGAAGGTTATGAGGACAGTATCCCTATTGCTTTTCATAGGCTAAAAAATATCGTGAATAGTTAAAACATTTAGGCCTATATAAAAGTATAGGCACATGTACTTTTGTACCGTACTCAGTTTCGCAAGAACCCGTTTACAAATTGTTTGTATTTTTGAAAAGGATTTTTAAAACTTCATTTTTGGTGTCCAAAAAATTTATGTGAAAACTATGTTTGAAGACGCTAGTTTGGAGTATTTACATTGTCAAAATCTGAAAGAAAACAAAACAAAATCTGGACTTGTGGAAATTAAGGTCGGTACTCTCTTTTCCCCGTTCTGCAGAAAACGGGGTCGGTCGGAAGAAAGACAGCATTTTTATTATTGATACTTTTTTGTTCTTTATTATATATTATTTTTTATTTTATCAATACGTTGGCTCTATAGACAATTTATACAGTCATTAAGGTGGATTAACCCTTCAGAGGGCTAAAACTATTACTAAATATTGACACTGAGGAAGAAATTACCGTTCTATTGCTTTTTGTTGACGACAATCGGAGCTTCCGTTCAAAAGTTATGATCGAAAATGTAACTTCTCAAACTTAAGTGGAAAAAAAATAAAATATCGCAGCTTGAGAAAACCAATAAAAATACATAAGAAATATGAAGAGATTTCGGTTTGCGAAGTTACATTTTCGATTATTAACTTTTGAACGGAAGCTCCAATTGTCGTTCGAAAAAAAAGTAATATAAAGGTAATTTCTTTCTCAGTTTCAATTTGTAGTTTTATTTTTAGCCCTCTGGAAATAAGGGGTAATTCCACCTGAAATCATTGCCTATACGGGTAGCTAGTAGTTAATCTTTATTGATTCAGGGTAAATCCAATTAGTATACAATATGTCTCCCATGGAGACCCTGAGGATAGATGACAATCAAAAAGATAACACAAATAATGCGAAGATACAATATAAAAATAACACACATACATGAAACAAAAATTACATGATTACATGATAGGTATTTAAAATAATATAATTAAACCCTAGAAAAAAAAATGAAACAATTTATTTACGAAGAGTTGACTTCTTAAAAAGAATACAAATTCATGGTGGACAAATGCCGGCGAATATCACTATGAATGTCATTCCAAATTGGGCACCTATATGAATGAATGTACGGCTTACCGGATTGATATGCCAAGAGTGAAATGCGAGTGTATTGCACATTTGACTACGAGTATTTTGAGCGTGGATAGCAGAAGTGAATATAACATTGATGGAAAGGTAAGATGGAGAAGAGAAGATACTCGGGGGAAGGCACAAGATCAGGGAACTACCAAAAACAGAACGGAGGTAAGGAGAACAGCGGGAGGAAAGAGGGGGGAAACAGTGGCCGCACGTCAAACTTCCCCCCTCCACCCACACAAAATAGAGGAAGTCATCTGGACCAACAAAAGGAAAGACAGAAGGTACTTGGGCGGGGAGGGAGAGAAGGGAAGAGATAAAGAAAAACCAACCGAACAAAGCTTACTTTGGCAGAAGGTGGAAGTCTTTGAGAGCTCCACACATTGAATTAGACCAAACAGGACTGCAATAATCAAAGTGTTGGAAAAAACAAAGCAGAAGTAGCATATAAGGGTTGGGGGATGATAAGGACGAGGATACAGGGAGGGGAGGGGAGGGAGGGGGCGCGCCGCCTCCGGCAATTCTGCCAAAATCTTGCAAATCAGCCCATTTTCGAAGCTTTGGACAATTTCAGCCTTCAGCCCCCCCACGGTAATTTTGCCGTTTTGCAAATCCCTGGATCGCCAATGCTGAGGGAGATAAAACTAACTCTCCGAATTACACCAATACGTTTTGATACAGTAGAAGATTCGGTAATCAGTATGTTCACACCAGGATAAAAGTGGGTCAAATATGACGCCCAAATACTTAAATTTATCAACTCTGTCAATATGGATCATTACCATCCGTGAGGAAATATACATCGAAGCGTTAATGTATGGCTTTTGTACAAAAATCATTGAACTTGTTTTTTCTTAATATTAGTGTGAGGTGATAGCATAAACAGGCAGCACAATCTTAGCTAAGCTATTATTCATATCAATTTGAAGAGGCAACAGGACCGAGGCCACTAACGACCCCCCCCACCCCCCCCCCAAGAATGGTGTAATCAGCGTACCATAAAACATTACAATTAAATACAATCAGGAATGAATTACACCATAAATAATAAGACATAATGGCCCATAAGATGCAGCCTTGAGGAATGCCCATATCACATATTTTTCAAAACCAGAAAGTGTAGATTATACACACAGTTTGAGATTATCTTTCAGATAAGATGAAACCAGCTTAAGAGCATACCTGTGACACCATAATGTTTGAGCTTTTGGAGAAGAAGGCATGATTACTGTACCTCACAAACGCCTTCTGCGTTCAAGGAATAATACACCTGTAACTTTACATTTATCCATATTGTTAAGATATAATCTGAAACATCAAGAAGAGTGTGGCAGTGCGTGCTTTTCACTGAAACCAGATTGACAAGAACTTAAGAAATCATTATTTAACAGGTATTGGTACAATTGATTGTGAACACTGCACGGCCTCACATGATTTGGGAAATAATGGCAGAACGAAATAGGTCTATAATTATTGACAGTAATTCTTATCACCCTCCTTAAAAATAGGGGTGACCTTAGCTGGCTTCCAATCAGATGGAAATACAACTTGTTTGAAGAGAAAGATCTACAAATATACGCCAAGGGAGTGACATATGATTGGAAGCAAGCAGCAATTTAAAGTTTAATATGAGATGCCAAGACAAGGTGACCTTATTTATTGTCCATTTACATATTCATCAAAAACAACACCTCTGGTGGTGGTGGTTGTAACATATCGAAAATCAAATATGCTGGCAAGCATATTTTTTTCTGTACCCAATATCACTCCCTAAATTTTTACAAAATTTTTCAGCAAGATTTTACCAACTGATGTAAAAAACTCATATTAAAACTGACCCTCCAGCAGTTCTTTAGCATTAACAGTAATACCATTAGAAGACCTTGAACATGAATGATGGCTGAAGTGCGACTGGAATAGCTTTTAATTAGTAGACCACAAACCCTTTTGAAATTATTTACATTTTAATTAATTTAAATAAGTTTTCTAATGCTTCTTTAAATATTTATTCATGTTATTAACTTTATTTTAATAACCTGGCAGACTCCATCATCAGGGTTATTAGTTTTAAGGTTTATGGGCCTTTTTAAAAGTAGTAGTCTCTATCCTTAGTTAACTTAATGAAATCCCTATTGATCCATTCAGGAAGTTGAGCACCCTTTATAGTTTTTCTCTAATAGGAAGCATGTTATGCATGAGCTATTGAACATAGCTTTCCAAATATCAAGTGCTTTATCAACATTCATTACATGGGTAAAAAAAAATTTATCCCAATTTTAGTCTTATACTATCAATAAAAGCATTATCATTAAAAATCTTAAGTGAACGAATTTAATTATTTAGGTGGACTTTTACTTTCTTATTTTTTACGAGTTGGTTAAAATTAGTGAGTGATCACTCAGTCCAAGATTGTGAACACCTGAGGATGCGATACTGTCAGGATGTGAGACAAAAAGCAAGTCAAGAATACTCTGGTTGTATCAGTAATCTAAGGCTATATCAGTGATTAATTGATGTAAATTACTATGTTTCGCCAATAGAAAACTGATCTTCCTAGAATTGCCTGTCTTACTTATTCAGCATTGAAATCACCTAATATTATAAACATCATCATATTGATTAGCACATTCTTGAAATAGAGAAATCTAATCTACTTAAAATACTCAGCCTTTGAACTAGGAGCCCTGTAAACAGTGCCAACAAGAAAAGGCTTTGTTTGAGGCAAGTTAATTTCCACCCACATAGCCTCTACAATATCATCATC
>JAMKCH010007177.1:0-142757 GCA_023653785.1 Ophioderma brevispina
TATATTTGAAGGGACGATGCATGCTGTGTATATATTTTTTTTCAGATGTTCAAGTCACCCTCGCAGTGGGGAGACTTGAAAACAGCATTGCATTTTGGGCTGTTCTAATGTTATTCAAACCATATACGAATTGGGGATGCTGTGAACATTTGGGACTTTGTTAAAAACACAATAAACAACAACAGACAGAGATGCATGATGGTCGAGTAATTGTGGAGGGGTTTATGTCTGAAGACGTTACACGAGAAGGTGTGAAGGCCCAATTTAAAAAAAAAATCACTTTATACAGTGTGAAACAACTTTGTTTGCCCAAACAATACAAGAATAGATAGTATACAACAAGTCCAGTGCCCCAAGACTTGGGGAAAAACTATCATCTGAAATGGGAAACTGAAGAGGGGTATCCAGTCGGTATAGGAAATTGTGATTCAAAGTCACCCCATCCGTCCTTTTTTCGTCAGTTTAGCCAATTGAAAAAGAAGAAAAGTCTCAAAAGTACATACTACTGCTGATTGTTAACTATTGTATGCCTAATCAAAATATTTCTTTGATTGACAGTGTTCATGTAGCAAAATTTTTTTTTTAAGATTGTTGCCGTGTAGAAAAATCATGATAAATTTGGCAAAACATGTTTAGGGCTGTAAAAAGGTACAGGCAAAACCTAGAGAAGTTTTGATGCCACTACCCTGGAACATATTCCCCAAGAAAAAAATAACTTACCATCAAAGATAAGCAAGAAAACGGCTAAATAGTTGAACTATTCCAAAGTGTTCAAAGTCACATCGCTGTTCAAAGTCACCCTTAAAGATTTAAGGACTTTAATTTTTTAATTAGTAAAATATCTTGGTTTTTTTTCACTTCTGTTATGTCCGTCAAGGGGAGGGGGGTTCCTAGGGACCCCACCTATTATTCTAATGAAGCCGTGGCGGATTTAAATTTTTGTTGTTAATCAGGAGAAGCGTATTCATAACTCGAAAGACAATTAGCAAAAACTCTGAAACATTTTATTGCGTAACCGAGAATCGCAAAAAAAAAATCAAATGGTGGGTACTATGGAAAACCCCCGACCCCACCCCGTGGAAACCCACCCCCCCCTTGGGCACTTAATTGTTAAAATCCCGAAATGTCCATTTTGCCACTCTTTCAAAAATCACGGAGCATATCCCTGTCTTGGGTTTACGGGGAAAGTGTCTGCTAGATCTAACAGCACAAATCCGCTTACCACCTCCATTTTTGGCGGTGATTGGTCAGATTGTCTAGTCATTTTCCTCTCGGACGCAAGGGATATAGAACCCGAGCCATATTTCCTTCCTCCTCTTTCATTTTATTCTTCAAAGAGAAATTGAAACTATTACAAACTAGAACGATATCCTATTGAAAACCAAAACCTTTGAAAACACAAGGTATTCATTATTCCATAGCAAATGGTAAGTTTGAAGTTTTTTCGAGTGATATTTTTTTTTTTTTTTTATAAGTAACGGTTAATTTTCTTTCTTGTACGGCATCATATTTATTTATATAATGTTAACTTTTCATTATAATCAGTAAATTGCGTAACCGAGAAAATCCAAAAAAAATAAATGTTGGGTATCTATGGGAAACCCCCCCCCCCCCCTTGGGCCACTTAAGTGTTTAAATACCGAAATGCCTTTTGCCATCTTTTTCAAAAAATCACGGAGCATATCTGTCTGGGTTTCGGGGAAGTGCTGCTGAGATCTAACAGCAACAAATACCGCCCTACCTCCATTTTGGGCGGTGATTGTCCGATCTGTCATTTTCCTCTAGGGACGCTAAGGGATATAGAACCCGATGCCATATTCGTCTCCTCTTTAACTTATTTTCTTCAAAGAGAATTGAAAACTATTACAAACTAGAAAAGATATCCTATTGGAAAAAACAGTATTCATTATCCATAGCAAATGGTAAGTTTGGAAGGTTTTTTCGAGTGATATTTTTTTTCTTTATAAGGAACGTTAATTTTTTTGTCTTAGACGGATACAATATTAATTCTGATCATAATGTTATTTGTTCATTATAATCCGTAGTAATTGAGTAACCGAGAAATCGCAAAAAAACAAAAGTTGGGTACTATGGAAAACCCCCCCAACCTTGGGCACTTAAGTGTTAAATCCCGAAATGCCATTTTGCCACTTTTCAAAAAATCACGGTAGCATATCCATGTCTGTGTTACGGGGAAAGTGCTTCTAGATCAACAGCACAAATACCGCTACCTACATTTTTGGCGGTGATTGTCAGAGTGCTGGTTATTTTTCCTTAGGGGACGCAAGGATATAGAACCCGATGCCATATTCCTCCTCTTTCACTTATTATCTTCAAAGAGGAAATGAAAAAACTCTTACAAACTAGCAAAAGATATCTTACTGAAAAACACAAGGTATTCATTATTCCATAGCAAATGGTAAGTTTGGAAGGGTTATTTCGAGTGATATTTTTTTTCTCCTCCCCCTTTTAAGGAACGTAATTTTTTTTTTTTTTTTTTTTTTTTTTTTCTTAGCGCAGACAATATTTATTTATATAATGTTATTTTCATTAAAAAAAGCAAAAAATATTTTTGTTTTTTTTTTTTTTTTTTTTTTCTATGGTTGAAATTGCTTAATGGATATTTTTGTTGCATGAAGAAGTGTGTAAAGCCGTTGCTTGTGAATAAATACAAAAGCCCGTTTGATAATATTCTAACAACGTTGACTCTAATCGCAATATGATATACGATATAGAAATAGTGAATTATCAATGCATTAATTGAAATAAAAAATATTTACGTGGCGGTTATTTAACCAGGCCGTCAACGAAAAAAAAATTAGGACCAAAATGGCCCTTTCATGTTTCAATCAATCAATTGGGCGATTGCGATGGATCAACCGAGCACTGAAACTTATTAAAATGCATAAAAGCAAGTAAACAAATAAACAAAAGCTTCTACAGAAGTGAGTGTAATGACCCTCATGGTACCAACCATATTGCATACATTAAAGGAATATATCTTTATCATAGAAACTTGTTTTTTAGTTTGTAATTCCCGATTTCCATCCTTGGTCAGAAAGGTTGTTAGCCGAGACCCGATCGCACTATTGATCTTTTGGTCCCACGAGCAGACCCACCAATTCCGGTAGACGGTCATTACGGCAGTGCGGAATGTGTGTAGTCTGTGTCACAGACTCCGAAAAATTTATCTAAATTAGCAACTGCGCGAGCGATCAACGGTATCAGTCCGTCATAGCGAAGGCATGCAAATGAAAACTAAATCTCAAGTATCTCCGGAAAACGAAGGGGTTCTATGAGTTTTGCATCAGAGCGTCCGTACTATGTTTTGTTTAAATATGTACCGTATTGGGTCTGAACCTATAGAACATAGTGAGAAAATTGTCTCTCTGGAAAAAGCAAAGTTACAGCGTGCCTCCAATCATGACCATTCTGATTAAAAATGAAGAAACAGGAAAGTTGCCATCGATGCACTTTGTTACGGAGCTTGTTAGTGATGCCTAGATATACATTTTGTCCTTCATAAAGCTACAAAGAGGATATACGAGGCAGCACTTTATAACAATAGAAAACCAACCTATAGCTTATTGCTTGATGTGTGCAATCATTGCTAAGTATTTGGATATATAACCGTCTTTACACCAAGCGGACTCTGGAATACAACACAATGGTCCGCATCTTTATGATAAAGCATGACCCATGACCGTGATTTATGATATAGTTTTACAGCCATAGGATACTGGTCGATCCTGTGCAAAACAAATGATGATTAGACTGTAGGAATCAAGTTGCATTGGTAATGTCATGTGTGGAGGTTTGAAATGATATTAATTTGAGACAGATCCTTCGCCGGTAATCTACGTGCACATGCTAAATATTTTTTTTTTTTTTTTTTGTTCTTTTCTTTGAAAGTACCTTCCTGGTGAGGTATAATTTGTGTCGTATAATGTTTATTCATCCAGAATTATTTTTAGTAAAATGTGTTTGCTTCAGTTTGTTTCGATATTGACAAATAAAGGAGGGAGTGATAGAGTACACCTTATAAATATTCATGAGATAATAGGAATAAGTCTTTCATTCATTGGTTAATTGCGCTGGACACAGGGATGAAATTGAGCTATCTGGAGAATTTGAGCTGGGCGGGGGGGGCTATTTCCCCTGCGGTATTTTTTACTACTTTCCTTAAATAATAGTACTCAGAGGCAAAAGTATCCATGTTGCTTAAGTAACGCATTTTAGTTATTACGGCTCTCCAAGAAAGAAGGAACTTGACTCCGTTGTTACAAAAACAACAAAATGGCCGCCGCCAGTAGTCGGTTAGAGTCTGACAGACGAGAAATTGCTGCGTTAACAAAATAAGATGCACCAAAAAACACGCGACTCGTCCGGAAGGCTGTGAATAGTTTTTCAGACTAGGTACAGGAAAAAGAAATTCTCTTTCGGAAGCTGAAGTGCTAAATTGTGCCGACTTCGCGAGTTGTTGGGTGATTTTCAGTAATGATGAGCAGGTTCGGAAGGGATGGCGAATTTTTTAAAAGCCAAGTTACACTTACAGTCAACACGATAGTTAAAATCCTTATGCCCCATTATCCATAAATATGATAAGTGTAATAAAACAAAAATACGACTGCTATGTCGGGGAAAGAGTGACCAAACGAGTTTCCCTCGGTATGGCTACAGGCCTACACCCTCACCCTTGGGTTCGGGGTGGTAGGCATGTAGCCAGTTACTCGGGAAAATAAATTGCACTATTTCCCCTCCAACATGTAGTATTGGTATTATATGCACTTAGAATATTCATTCACAATGTCGTTCTATGTTTGTGAGTCCTTAAAGTGTTTGGATGGGTCTTTGAAAAGTTGGTGGTACGTGGGATTGATTATTTTACTCCATGATTTCAGGTAATGAGTTCACATGAAAAGTCCTAATGCATGATGCAAGCAGGGAGATAGTCTGGGATTTCACTCTTAATTAAATTTGTCAAATTTCCGTGTCATTATTTTTTTTTGACACTGTGTTGTGTCGAGTGACAATTTATTGGTCGTTGGAGGTGGAAAAGGTGAAACTTCTTTTCGAAGCGAAATAAATCAGGTATCTTTAACAAACTTTCACTTCCAACATCAAACCGCAGCGGATGTGATTGTTGTCACTGTTTATCGCAAATCTTGCGATTGTGATTGGCCACCCGACTGTATAATTGATCATGTGATCTTAAGACCGCGAACACCACGGTTTATATGTTTGACGAGGAAATAAAAAAAAAAAAAAAAAAAAAAACACCTTATGGCACTTGTTAGTGAAAGCAATGCAGCTGCATTATCACGCTTTATGAGACAATACTGTGTTCCATTTACTGATTTGCATTGAGTAGTTCATGGATATAAAATGATACACACTTCCCAAATTTGCATCGTGAGTATATTTTCTTTTGGGTGTCAAAATTCCCGATGATTTTGAAACCTCCCCGAGTGTTAATATTTGACACAGAAATCGTATTCAATTTGACACGGAAAATTATTCAGTTTGAAATGATGGGTGTCTATTCCGATTCTTTTACACAAAAAAATGTTCATTTTGACTCGGATTTTTTAGTGATTCTAACCAGTTTCTGTGCATTTCATCGACAACATTTCCCGTGTCGTTTTGACAATAATTGGGGTTTCCGGCGGATAATTTTCCGTGTCAATTTGACAACTTTTGTGTCAAATTTAACCAATTAGAATAAGAGGGTTGTTTGAAGACGTTTGGCTCATTTGAGGAGTGATAACGAAAATACGCTGCCTAATTTCAGTCCACACTTGCCAAATAAATTTTCACGAGGATATTTGAATGACAATGCTATTTGATGTGCCTATCTGTCAGGTTATGCACCATGCAGTCGTCACTTGGGATACATATTTAAGAATAATAAAGAAACATAGACCACCCAAAACACCCACCCACCCACTCCAAACACACACACACACATACACACAGACACACACACACACACACACCAGGACGAATTCATTTGCGTTTAACGAGTATGCCAAAACGTAAACACGTAAACAAAAATCATGGGCACAAAGAGATCCCTCAGTATAGACTAAAGTGTAAAGATTAAGGGGTTTAAATTTTTTTTAAATAAATTATATTATAGGAAAAAGTGTTTAATTTTTTTTTATGAAAAACTCTTGTTGATATCCAAATCGTGTTGTAGTTAAGCTTATAAAGGACAATACAGTATAAGAAAAAATAAATAGTGAACACAAGGCAAATATGACATATGGACAGAATTACAAAAACAAGGCAATATTATGTAAAGGAAGAATAAAGTAACAACTCGGGAATAAGCTTACTTATCTAAGGCTTCGCTGGACCGTGTTAGATACCTCAACCGGTATTGTGGTAGGCATAAGAGGGTCTGGAAATCCAATGCAAAATGAGTGTTTTTAAAAAAAAAAATATTCAGCCTGACCTAGTATTGTCAATGTAGATGCATCTGGCGTGATGTATGAACCCAACAGGTGATCAAAATGGCAACAGCAATCATACTGAAAATGGAATTAGTAAGACTGAAGTGTTGTTCAAGTAAAACGTTGCTTGAATGTCATACGGGAATCATACCGGTTTCAAGAGTAGGGTTGTATGAGGGGTTTAACGGGTTGTAGTATTAGAATACTGCACAGGCTAAAGGTAGGGACCTATCTATCAAGACATATGGGACGTTAAGAGCTTGTCCAACTAAGCTGAGCAGATGAAGCAGATATCGCCAATTAAGATATCAAATTTCTCACGCCTGAGTCTATCCAAATGTTCCTATTAAAGAGTACAGACTGCATTGATCTCTCATCCAGTTGAAACCAAAGTGGTACAGCGGTGAATTGACTGATGCCGTGACAACAAATCTTCTCATCTGAGATAACTAGCAGTGAGATTAGAAAATAAATTATCCCACTCCTCCACGCGTGAAGGAATTATCAAAGTCACAAAATCAAAGAGGTGATTCCCTCTCTTCTCATACATGTTCACTGACGGACACAGTAAACATTATGTCCGTTGAGCCAGTGCTTCACCGATCCGCTGAAGTATGAGATAATGTTCAACACAAGCCTCGCTAAGTACTAGTATTTGGCCGAAATAGCTGGGGCACCACACCGTGATTGAATTATTAAATGAGGAAAATTCTTTAGATAACTGTTGCGAGCTTCATTTTAAAGAAGGAGCAATATCCAGGGTGAAAGTTAGATATGTCCGCGGGAGCCACAAGTCCGGCTCCATAGACGGGGGGATAATCGAATAAAGCTTGACTCTACTGTTGCGTTAAGAGTCAACTGAATCGAGTGTCTATTTCACAATTGTGCCCGGACTATGAGTACGCCCCGGGACAAATAATTACTTCTACACCGGTTTAGAATGATTAGTGACAAGTAAGCACAGTGCAAGCTATTGGTTAGTATGTGGGTTGACTTTGAACTTGGATGTTTACTCTGTAAAAATGACATGGTCATAGGGAGTTTCCGCAGCAACCAATCGAGCGCCCGATACACTCATCTTAATCATGTATTGCATATAATATAATATGGCCCCTTGGCCTCTGTGTCACAAATCCAGGCGCGTAGCCAGCCGGTGGGATTCAAGCGAACAATTTTCAGGTGAGGTGCGGAGTAGGTTGCACCAATGTCCCGTCGCGGAAGGCTGATATAAATGAAATCAATCTTCATGATTCACTTATTTTTTTTTGTTTTTACGGGGCAGTCTGTCCCTCTCTGCCCCACCGAGCTGCTAACGCCGGTATGACGGATGTTGAGAAGAATCTATTTGGAGTTTGTTTACAAATGACGGATGCTAAGCCCCGTAACAAAAGTATTTAATACATTTCTTAGAATGATATTTTAATTATACTTTTAATCAAGCTAATCTTATTAAATTATTACAAAATAACAATTACTTTTAAGTAGATAACACCAGATGTCATTCAATTGGGAACAACCGGTAATTTGGGACCCGAATTCAACGCGGTTTGCTGCTTTGGAAAGCTAATAAAATACTTTAATGTGTATAATAATTGCATAAACTTGTTAACGACCTGAAATTGGGGCGCTTTAGTGTAATTTGTTTGGGCAAGGGACCACTCTGTATTTTTCAAGCGTTTCATGTATAAAGACATTACAATAGAAGATTCCAATAATGATCTAATTTTAAAATAATTCATCAATAATTAAGGAAGGACGAGGTCTGACTGGCATCAGCAGACGTCATCACGTACATGGCTGTTTCTTACTCGCGTGGTAGGCCTATACTGCGCAGCTAGCACCGTTGTTACCGCGGCAACTACTGCCACAGACACACTGGGCTTAATTCAAGGCAGTAGCTGAAAGGAAGACAGGGCTTCCAAAGTACACAGTTATTAGCTATATAATGATGTGGCGACTATACAGTCCTACCCCAATGTGCATTTGGTGTAGACAGTACCGTAGTAGATCCATGAAGCTATAAGCTTGGGCTCTGTTTAGCATTTTTGGATATTCTTTAGAAAAATCATTACGAAATTAGAATCGAGCATCTCAAACCCCTCATATTCTCCCACATCTAACAAAAATACCAAATTAATGCAAAAAACATCTAAAAACAAAATTGCCATGAGAAATACCGCGCGGCGTCTTCATATTTACAAATTTTATTTTTCTCTCCTCTGATTTTTCCCGTGTTCAGATATTGTTATCCGTTCGTTCGTCTCCCAAACCTTCTGGGCTGACGGTCTATATATGGGTATATGGCTGAGTGAGTTACAATAGACAAATAGATCTTACCAACTGCTCAAGTTTCTAGAATCCCCATATTTAAAACAAATCAGCTATGGTGATGGAAAATACCAAAGCAGAAACCGAGTATTTTTACACGGAGACTGCTCTAAAAATCGGTTTGCATAGTATTTCTCATTAGATTAAGACTACTTATGAAACGGTTACACTTGGTTCGAATCCTCCTTGAAATCTTTCTTCAATTTATAATTCTTATATTTTAGATTAAGGGAAGTAAGAAGCAAAACTATTAACCTGGCGCATTAAAACATCTCAGTATATGAAGCATCAGTATATGAGGCTAGCTTATGCTCCAACATATCGCTCGCTGCATATACTACTGTGTGGAAACTGGCGCATGCGCTGTTAATTGAACGACAAAATATACAGGAGTTTCGCTGTTATTAGGAAATTTTGTAATGTTTAACCCTCAAACAATGCGTTTAATATCATATACATTTAACTTGGAATTAAAATCGCATTATACACTTTATATAACCAAATTCATTAGCAATATAATTAAGCAACCCTAATTTAAAAAAAAATAATTTGTCTTAAATAGCAACATCGGGTGATACGCGTTTTATTTTGGAAGGTGGCGAGCAATTTTGTGACAGCGATGGAGTCCGTGATGACAAGGTCGCGGATTCGAACCAAGTCGGATCCAGCGTCTTGTGTCCTTTAAACAAAGGCACTTTATCTGGGCTTGATTCTCCCCACGGGAGTTTTGGATGGGCATCGGCGTATGCTTGGGAGGTGAAAAAGACTCGGTGTGGAGAAAGAGTGGCCCCCCCTATCCCCAACAACAAACTTTAACTAGCGTATCTGAAACCTAAAATCAAAGGGAGTGGTCGTTGCGGACAATTAAATTCAAATCCTTCAAATCCCTTCAAAAGCCCTAATGTAAATTCAAATCGAAAATCTCTGAATCTAGAAACTGAAACTAGTCCCTCACGAAACCCCCTCCAGTCCAGTGTATTAGTATCAAACCTATTTACTTAGAAAATACGTTTTGACCTCTGTAGATTGCCACATCACAATTCTACTGGGATTATGTGCAAAGAACTATAGCACAGACAGATAAAGTTCGTACTTCCATGATGTCGTACGCATATGTGGACTCAATTTGGTAGCAGTGTTTAGAGCCGGGAGTAGGCATATATATCAGGTTAGTAAGTTATTACACATGTTAAAAAAACCAAGCGTTTTGACTGGCAGCTGGACTCACCAACGTGTTCACGTGAATAATTGGAGCCGAAAATACGAGACCATTGCAGGGAACGTAAATAACGAAGTGGAATCTCAGCTCAAAAGTTATTGTTGGTTTTTTATTGTTTTAACAAATTTTATGGGTTTTTTTTTTTTTTTTTTTTAAGTTTTAATTGTAGATGGCTTTTCACTCCAAATTCCCCATCTGTAAAGTTTCGCGCCGACATTTCACCCTGACGTTGAAGCGAGAGCTAAAAACGTAAGCCCCATGGAGTACTCTGTAACAATTAATATTGGTCGACTAAAATGGGGCACATTTTCGCCTCAAACTTCCAAACAAATATCCTTTGGGATCTAAGATTTCACAGGGTAAATGAGAAAAAGAGTAGCTTTCTTTTGATACCCAAATGTTGACCACTTCCGTAAAATCTGGAGCTTCTGGGGACGAGGGCTATTAGTGATCGGTCATGGAACTTTAGACTTAAACGTTAATTACCATCTTCTGGACCAAACTTTCACGTTGTAGCTGTGGAAAACAATACAAATAGGTCATGAGCCCATAACGAAACCCTGCACCCCCCGGGGATGTTTGGGACCACTATTTTTGGAAAAACCTTATACATATAGCTATCAAATCAGGTTGTCTGCAAAAATCCCCATCCTGGGTTAAAGCGTGAGGGCGCTTTTTTTCAAAATGGCGGCGAATATTCACTTAATGCCCTTTTTTGACATATATCTTTATTTGTGAAGCCAATTCTGCACTATGTGACTACTTAGTAGCACAAACCAACACCAAGGAATAGTTGAACCCCTTTTGGCATGCCTTAACTGCTCTAGCGGGGCGAGATATTTCAAAATGGCCACCAAAACAATGGAACACCGTGTATTTACACGCTTAATTCCTCTTTAAAGGCAAAAGTCGGTGTAACCTATATTATACTTTGTCATGCACCTGTGGGATAGTTTGAGTTAAAGTTAAACAAAAACTTAAAATGAAGAAGTTAGCCTTTCAAGTATATTATATAGAGGGCGAGCTTTATGTAAAATTGGTCTATGACTTACTATATACTAGGCCACAACCACAGCCTCCTAATCACTGATCACCTTGAATCCGCATAACCATGGTTTCTTGAGTTTGATGTGTGTTGACGCATGGTTATTAAGTGAACAACAAGCTTCTTACTCCGCCTGACTGCGAGAGCTTGGGCAAGGAGTGTACGAGTAGCGACGCAACCAAACGCGTCCACCTAAGTTGCTGTTGTTAAGAAATAATAACGTACTTTAACAGACAGGGTGCTGGTTGTTGGGTATAGTGGGTCAGGGAATTGAACGCCCCGGGGAGCATGCTCATGCCTTTCCTGTTTCAGGCCTTCTGTGCCGGTACTGCTGAGAATGCGGGAGCCTGTCGTTTTGTCAAAGACAATCTTGGAATGGCACCAGGATGCAGATGTAAAAGGGAGACTCAAAGGGCCTTAGATAGGCCGCCCCTATTGTGACGAGAACTCAGCACGCAAGCCATCCAGGGCACAGGGTGTATGCTTTCGTCTCGCGAGGCGCGTTGCCAGGCGTCACCTTGGAGTGGCTGTGTTGGGAGCGCCCCTGCGCACTGTTATAGTCATGTTTACTTAGGAGGGGCACCTGGACTGCACTCTCTTATTTAAGACCAACATCGGAAGCAGTTTGGCGTAGCAAGGGAGGGCAAAAAGGAGGGGGCACCTGGCCCGGACACCAACTCAGGGGGGCGCTGAAATGGTTGTTTGTGTGTTTTGGAAAAACTAAAAAGAAAAAAAAAAAAAAAAAATTAGTTGTTGTGATTTTTGGTTGTATTGTCACAGGCAGTATAGTTTCATCTGCTTTAAGAAATGAGATAACTGAGATTCTCTCCGAAGGCACTCAAACATACTCAAACTGAGAGGTTCCGGGGCTCCGTCACCTTAACCACCCACCAGGGGCAGCATAGTTCATCTGCTCCAAACAGAGATATTTAACTGTGATCCCTCCGAAGGCACTCAAACATGCTAATTTACCTCAAGAGCTTGGACTGTTCCGAACCCCTGGACACCGCCAGGGCAGTAATAGTCTCTGCTTTCATGATGTGAGATAACCGAGAGCTCTCGGTATCGTTTCAAACATGCTAAAACCAAAAAGCTTCTGCTGCTCCGCCCCTGGACCCCGCAATGTTCAGCATAGTTCATTGTCTGGCTTCAAGTATAAGGACAAACCCCTCTCCGAAAGCACGTGAACATGTTAAAGTCAAGAGCCTCCAGGGTCTCTGTCCCTGAACCTCCCCCCCACGTGACTTTTCCCCCAATACCTGTAAATGCCCGCATGCCCTTGAGATCGACGTGCGCTCGTCTGTGCTTCTCATGTGTGGAGTAATACTTGCCCTGTAAGGAGGGGTCATCCCAGAAGCTTGACCCGTTGTTTGATGCCTCCTGCTGGCTTGTCGGCGGGGTGCTTTCGGCAAGTTCCAGCGGACAACTTATACATGCAGCGTACGGTAGCTGCTATGAGCATGTACTGCAAAATATCTGGTATGGAGGCCCGTGTTTGGACAGAGGCGGTGCTGACCGCCCTTAGTCCGGGTAGTTTCTAGGCAAGTCCGGTCCTTTGAAAATAGTCTCTAAGGCGTTGGGGGGAGTGCTTGTGGAAATAAAGACTTGTTGTCAACCCAGTGGCATCTATTGGTATGAGCCTGGTGAGGTCTTCCACATGGGGCTGGCTCCTCTTGGGCTGAGTGGCGGTGTATCAGCTGATTGAGATCCATAATCGGGCCGATCAAAGTTTCCTTGCAGAAGTGAGTCTACTGGAAGCAGATCAGACATGGAGCATCTCTTGGTCTGCCCAATGTTGGTGTGCAACAATTAAAAGGACAAGGACCTTCAGAATTCAGTGAAGCGCCAGGAATTCTGCACCCACCTTCTGGTAGAATACATTTGAGAACAGGCTGTGTTTGGATACGATAAGAAGAATGTTCCAATTTTAATAATCATTGGCAGTGTTCAATTGGCGATCTTTAAAGCAATGCTGTTTCCTTTGTATACGAGCTTAAATACAGCTTCTTTGATTCAGAATTTGATCTCCTCTTTCCTCCTCCTCTTCTTCAGTCATGTCTTAATTGTCTTCTTCTGTATCGGATTATTCTTCCTCTACTATTATGTCAGACAGCTCTTGTGGCATCAACTCTCCTGATGGCCACTTGTATCTAGTGCACCGTCATTTAACTTCCAACCATGATCATCTGGTGGAGGAATTTCTGGCTCTGCCACATCTGCATGGTACCAAATCAGGGCTTGATAATTGGCTCTCTGGAACTAAGGGCGTAGATAGAAGACCTACATCCAACTCTATCCGCAGCAGTAATGGTGAGATTCTTTCCAATCCAGCTGAAATAGAACAAAGATGGTTTGAATATGGTAAGGCCCTCTACAATCATCAGCCTACCATTGACCCATCCTGTCTTCATCCATCAAATACATAGACTAGCTGTTCTACTCTGGATAGTGAGCCATCCATTCTCCGTTCTGAAGTTGAAGCAGCTGTCAAAAAGCTGAAGTCAGGAAAAGCCCCTGGTTCTGATGAGATCCCATGAGAACTGCTCAGCATGGTGGCGAGTTCAATCATGAACATTTCACAATATCTGCAATGATATCTGGAAAATGAACGCATTCCAAAAAATGGACAAAATCTACATTCTTTACCATTCCCAAGAAGGGAGACACACCAATTGTAGAACTACAGACCATCAGCCTTATTAACCATTCCAGCAAAAGTCTTCTCTGGAATTCTAGCCGAAGAACACGCAGGGCCGCTCCCATTGAAACAAGTCTTCGCCCTGGAGCTCCTAATCCAACATCGCTTAGAAGAAAAAAATGGGAATGTTTTTTGCTGTCTTTAATTGATTAATTACAATAAAGAGGCATCTTCGATCGAGTATGGCACAATGGCCTCTTTACACGTGATGCTTTCATTATGTGTGCCTCAAAAACTGATCAACAACTCCATCAGAGATCGTCTATCCAGGCTAAAAGCTGCATCGGATTAACAACAATCTTACAGAGTGGTTTGAAAACCACTATTGCGTGCGCCAGGTATGTCTTCTATCACCAGACCTTCTTCAACCTATTTCTCGATTACAATCTTAGCAGAGCCTTTGGGATAACTGTAAAAACTTGGCCTAAACGTGGCTGGCTTACAAATTAACAAGAACCATCCGTGTTTGCTGAACATAGAGCTCACTCATCGCTGAATCAGAGGACGATCTGCAAACCTTGGATTGAGCAAGTGCATCATGCTAGCCAGAAATAGGGGCTGGAGATCAGTAATACCTAAAAAAAAGCTATGGTATTCTCCCGTGTTGACCAGGCTCCCAGTAAAGATCAAGCTTGATGGTTCACCACTTGAGCAGAGGTTAACAGTTCAAGTCTTTGGAGTAACGCTAACACCAAAACTACTCCACCAGCGAAATAAAGCAGATTGTGTTATTGGCATCACAGCACTAGGGAAATTACAGAATCTGGAGTGATAACAGACCATCTCACTCATCCACCAAATTACGACTTGTTAATTCACTATTCAACCCAGTGCTTCTGTATGGCTCTTAAATCTGGACCATCAAAAGAATGACATGAAGAAGTTGGAGCATTTGAGAGCGATGCACAGAAAAATCCTTAATATATCAGCTGGAAGGATAAGATCGCGGAATGAAGAAGTTCTGTCAGAATCTCCCCCTGCCACTTTCACCAAAAAGGATCCTATCTCGCATCACTGCCTCGCAGCGGACATGGTTTGGTCACTGTGCAGAATGAAGCAACATCCGCCTACCAAACCATTTTATGGAAACTGTTCGCAGGCACAACCCAACAGGGAGACCAAGGAGAGATGGAAGATTACATCATTGTGGGCACCACATATTTTGGAAGCGCAAGATGGAATAGATGGTCTAAATTTGTTCGAGAGCCAACGTCCTATGGGACATGGTGCATAGATAGATAGGAATGTGGCATCCTCAACAAATCCTCTCATACGAGTGCTCGGACACATCAGTCGATCTTCCCAGGCTTAAGAAGGCATCGATTGATATAACTAGTCCACGTTTGGAACTTAACCCCTCGTCTACCGTGAGCCATTTTGTTAAAAACTCCCAACACCCCCTCCCGTGATTTTCGTTACTGAACATCCGAATCCTTAAATTTTGGTATAACAGGTGCTTAAACCTTTCGGACACGGGCCAATTCCTGTATACGTAAATATAGCACATATTCAGTGGCTTTTATATATGGCGTCACAAATGCGTGCAGGTCAGTTGGAAAGCATCTAAAAAGAATATCAGCAAGACTAGGCTTGTTTTGGACTAATTTAGATGCGTTTTTCATTCTGATTCTGAAGATGCACTTTGAAAATTAATAATTTTTACCTTTTTGAAACAAATTTGACAAATTTTGACCGTTGAGCGACTGTAGTCGTTGGCCATGTTCAAAGGATTAAAGTTTTCCTTCCATTGGTATCAAATAAGTGCCAACATCCCTAATTATGAGTCACTATGACGTCATAGTTGAGGAAAGTATGAAAAAATACATGTACTGACTATAGGGTGTGAAATGAATTTCGCAATTTTAGCGACTTCAAAAAATTTATATGCACTAAAATGCTCTCTTTTATAAAAACTAGCCATTTTTCCATCAAGCAGAGTCCGGAAAACCGCATGAAAATTGGATATTCCTAACATTTTTGGCAAAAAAATTGACATTTTCCCCATGGGTGTCTATGGAATTGACAAAATTGCTTAAATGTGAACTTATGATGTCATTGTGACGTTAATGCTAGCATGTTGGTACTGATTTTGGTATCCATGGGAAGAGGAAGAGACTATAGCTATCTAGTGGTACCAAATCAACGGCTTTGTGTTTGTGTTGTGCTAGGCATGTTGTGGTACTTCTCTCCCGAAGTTGGGTGGTTGCATTTTGGCAGCCATTTTGAAAAAAAGCGCCCTCACCGTTTTAACCAGGTTGGGATTGCAGCCAACCTGAATTCAGTTGCTTATAGTATAAGCTTCACAAAAATGGTCGTCTCCAAAAATCCCCGGGGGGGGGGGGGGGGGTGGGGTGCAGGGGGGGGTCATGGTTACCCGTTGAGTCTATAAATACGTTATATGCGTCACCACATGGTTGTAAAAAAGTTATATTTAAAACAATTTTGAGAAAAATAAAAAAATAAACAACAACGAAAGGAAAACGTGAATAAACCCCATTATATACTTTGCTTTATAGGAGAATGTACTATTCTAATGTCACCAATCACAAATCTAATCTGAGTAAAATTAATACGTACCTTAAAGATTCGAACCAGGGGCCTAAAATGTACAAGTCATTAAAAACCTGACCACTACATTCTTACGTACAGCTATCATATGCTAAAATAAAATATATTATTGGGTAATACTTTTACAAAAAAATTAAACTAAATATTTAAATACAAAAAGCAGGGAGGAATCGAGTTATACAAAAACTCTCTCCAAAAATAAAAAGTTGAAAATAGGATTTTGCATTTTTAATGACGGTACTTACGACGGTATTTAAACACATTTTATATGGTCGTAAAACGATTTATAGTGCATATTCTATATAAAACAAGTAAGTGACAAAAGAAGGTAAGATTACGGAATATCTAATAACGGTCAGGTTTAAATATATCCTTTTTCAAAATGTGTAGTTTTTATTTTCTAAAACTGTTGTTTAATTTTTTCTGGCTTCCAAATTGTAATTTTAGGTTTGGTATAAGTAACAAAGCTGAAGATTATTGAATAATCGGGGTTACCGTAATTTTAAAGAACAGTCTAGTTAAATAGGAAACATTTTAAAACAGGCATGAGAACAACCTCACTTATAGTACTCCGATGTTGGGCTTATGAAATCAACACATGAAGTCAATTAGGTTAAATAGTACATCGCCAGGGACACATGGCAATTCAGATGGATGTATAGTCCACAGACCACACATTTTTTTTTTACGAAGAGAGCCAGGAAACCCAAGCCAAATTAATTACTGAAATATATTACGACTGCCTTCTTTGCTAATGTTTGTGGCATAAAATTTTGAATTTATAGTGGCGGATTGTGGCTCCGTAATCGCGTTTTACACGAAATAACTTATTAACAATAAGCCCGGGGAAGGTAAGGCGACCAATTTGCAGTAAAAAGCCATATTATTCGTCGGCCGAGCCACATAGTGACGTATTCGACATTTTAGGCTTTTCGGTGAAATTTGGCATATACGTGTGTTTTGTACTATTCTACATTATTCACAAAATGTTCAACCTCAAAGTGGCGTAATAAATAAAATATTAATTGACTATTTATGACGTATTTACAAAACGTTGAATTTTCCGCATCACATAACGACGTATTTGTTGAAAATTTAAACAGCGCAGGCCCATAGCATCGTATCTGTATTTTGAAGTATTCGCCACGGCAAATAGTGACGTATTTTGCGCGACATATTTTTCAGTTCACGGTAGAGTTGGCATTTTGTCGTTATCACCTACTGACGTATTTGCGCAAACGCGTCACATAACGACGTATTTGCGCGAAATATTTGTAATTTACACGTTGAAATTGCTATTGTGTCGTTTTCACATAGTGACGTATTTTATTTAATAAAATGTTTTCGCATATCCAAAAAAAAAATATAAGTTGATTAGTTAAATATTTTCAAAAGTTAACTTATTTCGGCGATTTTCCAATAGGTTTTAATTTAAATATAATGTTTTAATTAACAGTATAGGGCAAATTAAAATTGCAAAGTCTTCAAAGCCTTCAAATGCGTATTTTGCAAATACGTCAGTATGTGACATGACCGAAGATTTGCACATTGCAAATTGACCACGTTCGTCTTTCTGAATAGTAGAATACAGAAACTTTCCTTTGTTTCATATTTTTTTTTTTTGTTTTTATTTTGTTATTTGTTTATTCTTTTTATATATTATTATTTAATGCATAATAATGAAAAGAAGAAATAACAACAAAATAAAAAACAAACAATATTATTTATTACTATGATGTCTTTCCCTGCATATCTTTTACTAGAACTTCAACTATGAAGACCTGCATTGTTTTTGTGATATTTTTATTGACTGAAACGTCAAGCTTTTATCTACGTATTTTAAATTAGCTGGAACGTTTGTCATTGAAAGCCCGGTGTTACGTCGAAGGTGGTAGTATCATAAAATGGTAGCTTTTTATTGCAGGTAATTGCTTAGTTGATCAATCAATTATCATCATATAATTGATCAATCATGATCAATCAATCCTGTTTTTAAAAAGTATACGAAAGATACTCTTTCAATATTGCGCAACGGGAGCTCCATTTTAAACTGAGTAAATGATGAATGCATGCATAAGATACCCGAAGAAAAAATATCGTGAATACGTTTTGCGTCCAACTTCGTCTGTTGGATAGGTGCGATCCATAGTAATATAATCAAATTGTAACAATAATGTGACCCTTCTAATTCTTCATATTCTCTGCTATGTTTTGTCAGCAGCTACGGTGCTATTAGTGACCCCAAAATAATATACTATTGAAACATGAATGTGACCTATCCTCCCTCTTCTCCTTCTTATTTTGTCATCTATTTCAGGAATGGCAAAAGAACAAATGATAGTGACGGTGTGAGTATTCTTTCTGATTGGCAACGAGTGGATCTCCACAGGTAGTAGCAAACGACACAAAATCCTGGCAAAGTCCTCTTACTTCTACTTGATGGAATGAGATGGGATTTATGGGCTTGATTGTCAGCGCTGAAGAAGGTAGAGGAAAATGGAGTGAAAGCAGAATGGATGGATGGTATGTTTTATAAAACCATGGACCCCATCCCACGTACATTAGCATAGCAACAGGTATGTGAAGTAATTTGTATATTATTAGCAGGATGAGTAGTTATTTATTGATTGGTTTGATCGATGATTGATTGTTTGATTAGAGGGAGAAACAAAATTCAGGAGAGATAGCCAACAATATTTAAAATTCCACTAATAGACTGGTTCCATTTCCAAAAGTGCTTCCTACAACATGACGAAGGATTTTTGCAAAAGCAATTGGGTTCGTGTTTAAGATGAAATTTTATTCTAATTCCAAATTTGCTGGTCCCCAAGCTGAATTTCAATGGAAATTGCTTTACTCAAAAATGCCTTCGGACTAGTTTCTTTTTGAGAATGGAACCAGTATATAAACAGTGATGAAATGAAATAAGTCTCTGTATAAAGGAGTAACGGTTGTAACGTACCCATAGAATGACGGGACATTCTTGAGCGGACACGATAGCTCAATCAGGTAAGCGCTTGACTCCAGTGTAATGTGCTCATCCATGCGTATTATAGGCGTGCGTTCGAGCCCTTGTGAGATCAGCTGTCTTGTAATTTCCCTGGACAAGAATCTAACCGCCTTATTTGTCCCAATTTACATGCGATATTTGGGAACCTGGTCTCGGCTGCGATTGCGATGGTTATCTCGATTATGTTTGCTGATAAAGTAAAGCGCTGATCCCGATCTGCTGCAATCCTTGAAATGATGCAAGGTTATGGTTCTGGTTGGGCCACAGTGAGCAGCGGCCATTTGTGAAAAGCGCTTAGAGGCCAATAGCATTTAAGGCGCTATATAAATCTCTGCTATATTAAATCCTCTGACTCATTCATATCGTCGCCTACATCAATATGTCTTATCTGAATTTGGATATTTTGGTCTGTGGAGTATATGTTGAGTACTTACAAAACAAACCAAAATACAGAAGTGGGTGTGCCCTAATTACTGAGATATTAATTAGGACTATGTGTCTTATTATGTTTTAAAAAAATCGCATTTCACATACAGATCTATCTGGCCATCGGCATACGAATTCACATACTGTCTTATCTTCGTCCTATCTCCGTGCGAGCGTCTCCTCACATGAAACGTTTTTCACATACTGTTCTTATCTGTTGTATCAACAGTGTGAGCGTCCTCTTCCACAGGGAACGAATTTCCATACTGTCTTATCTTCTTCCTTCTATCGTGCGATCGTTCTCCTGCACTAAAACGATTTTCACATACGGTCTATCTGCGTCGTATCCGCAATCGGGAGGCGAATCAATACTAATTTTCCACGATAGAGATCTATGACTTTGAGACATATTTAGAGATAAAAAAAAACAAAACTGATATAATCCTTATTCAAATCAACTTTGAAACAAAGTTTAAATTCTCTTCTAAGTTATTTGCCTAAAAAATTATCACGTGCTAAATTTTGTACATGAACGAAGTTTTTTCCCGACGATCTTCAATCGATTTTCTCGGAACGGTGTTTCGTCAGATAAGACCAGTATGTGATGTGGGCGACGATATGATTCGTTCGTTCAAGTCCGATGAACCACGAGGACATCTTAATTATATTTTGATCAATAATTCCTACACCATTAAATACAGAATTTAGTCTCATTTTTTTTACAACTTACAAAATGTAAGCAATCATCTTTTTTTCCACGCAATAAGGATTTGCATATCTGATGTAATAAATATTTTAAATATTTCTATTGCTAGTTTTTTCATTAAAAATTCCCCCAATAATATTCATTGTCATACCTGAAAGCTTCTTATTATTCTTACAGGACAATATGCCGAGTCACATGGCATAATGCACAACGTTTTACTTTAACCCAGATACACGAGAAGCACCCTTTAACAACGTTCAAGATACTCTGAATTGTGACAGAATGGTTCAATCAAGGTGGCGCTGATCCAATTTGGGTAACAGCTATAAATCAGGGTCATAAAGCGGGCATCATCAGTACCCTGGAGCTAATGTTGCCATAATGTGTCAATCCAACCCGAGGATAATCAATGCCCCATGGTACTGGGAAAACTATCCCAATAAACACTATTGACGATGCAATAGTGGCTGAGTGAAGACAATTTCGACCTTGTTTGGTATATATCGAGTATGCCCTACTCGCCCTTCATGATGGGGAAGCGGTGATCCACGAACGTGAAGCCACAAGGCAGTTGACGACGACGTCGGCTATCTGTTTTGAAAGCCTTAAAACTAAGGCTTCGGACATCACTGACGTCAAATGTCAGCGTCGACTCGGCAATGGCACTGGATTCTCAAAATCGATTTCCATTATGATTAATGACCGGACGATGTGCACATGCTCATTTCTGACTATGGTCCGTTGTTCCAACTGCAGCCAAAGGATGGAAGGTTGGATAAGGTATTTCTGTAATTATTGTTAGGAGGTGTCTTAGCTGAAATATAAACCCTTCTATGGCTGTGTGCAATTTATGAAAGAGGCGCCCCTATTTTGTGTGCAATTTATGAAAAAGGCGCCCCTATTTTTTGCAAATTTTTATTTTTTTAATATTTATAATGTTTTTCATTGTATAAAATCGCATTTGAAGTGAATGAGCCGTAAATACCGTCTTTATGCAAAGTCACCACAAAAAAAAGTTTGGAATATTTTGGAAACCATACATTTCTGGAGTTGTTTGAAATAAGGTGCATTATTGTGCTGTACATTACTGCAAAGCTTGTTCTTTCTGCTTTACAACGCTACCTTCTTTGTAACCATAGCTGAGCTGAGATGTTAACCGATTTAGAGTAGGTGGGGTCAGGATGAAATGTCCCAAATCTGGGCTCACCTGTAAAATTACATCCAAGTGGCAAAGCTGAGAGCATCTATACCTGTACTTGTTCCAGACATGATGCAGGAATCTGATTCTGATATTTGCCGTGTTTTTTTCAATCTTCCGATTCAGGCAAACATTGATAGCGTCTTTAGCCTCGCAGGGCTATTTCAAATTTGTTTTGTCCCTTAAATCGTACTGGGGAATGATTTTTTTTCAATTCAATTAAATTCAAATATGTTTTATTAAATTTAAAAAAAAATTGATTTTAGCAATGTTAACGTATTTATGTTCTCTTTTTTTTTCCTTTTTTTGCAGAGGAATTTGGTGCACGACATACAAACCGGTTTTTGGACCGCCATATTGAATCCCTAAAACTGATCTTCAGTTTTTTTCGTATTGATATACCCATCAATGACCGGAGTTTGGTATACAAATCCAACGGCAAAGTGGTTTTCAGCAACGGAGTGCACAATATCGTATATACTTATAGACTATGGGGCGTGGACCAAATAACCAACTGTATAACAAATTCTGTTGTCCCCATCGAGGGGCTAAGGGAAAACCAAGTGTAAATTCATAATAAATTATTAAAACTGTAAACTGTCTGTCCCGCACATAAAACTGGCACATTTTCTTTAAAATAAATAAAATGTCACCTCAATTTCTTTTTCCCAATATCAGAGACCAATGGATATGTATAGACTTCAGCAAACCATGAGCTAAAGATATTACAATGGGCCCGGTATGTGGGGCCAATGTTGTAGCCATGTGTTACCACCTCCACGATTCGGGTTGAGTGACAAATATCCGTCCTCTCTCACAATAACTAACCAGTGTACATTATAATATAGGTCGTTGACACTACATTTTCTTCTGAAAACGCGGTAATTGTATAGAAATGAAGTTAAGCAATAAGTTACGGATTTGGTTCTGCACAAAGTTGTTAGGTCAAAGCTTGCCCTGCAACATTCTTTCATGATGTTTGTTCATGTTTCTTCCTTTTCTAATAAATGATGAAAAAATATGGCCAAAGTTAATTGAACACGCACTGTAGAAGCTCAATATTTATTTATCTGTGAATGAGGATAAGTATTTTGTCCTGAAAAAGTACTCGGTCTAAATTGGAGAGCGGTAACAGCTGAAATCTATTCAGCTGCGCGACAATATAACAATGGTCCAGCCTGCACTCCCAGATGAAAGGGAATCTGAAGTGTTTTTCTACACCGCATACCGGGCCGGTGATTGAATATCTTTAACTCAATTGTTTGCTGAAGTCTATGTGTATCCATTGGTCACTGATATTGGGGAAATGAAATTGAAGTGACATTTTATTCTTTTTCAAGGAAAAAAAATGTGCCCAGTTTATTGTGGGAACAGACGGTTATATGATTTTAATAATTTATTTAATGTACATTACCATGATACCTAGCGGACTCGGTTATAAGTCAAAAACAACAGCATAGAAGGGGATGTCCCTCTATTATACATGTTAAAATTACAACACATAGTAACCTAAAAACGTAGGTTAGGAGGAATCGAATCTGTTACCTCACCTATCATGGCAGTTAAACTGCGTTCTATTCTTTTCCATGGAACAAGACCGGGGCGGCGGAAACCACGATTGAGTAAAACATTTTGGCAATATAATATGCGTAGGTTTTTCAGGCATTAGATGGAGCACACCCTGCTTTACACGGTTCAAGGTGGAAGATTTTCCCGAACGACTGCATTACGGGTGTGATAATACCAGGAATTTACCTATTGTGGGATATGCCGATCAAGACTGGAGTTCTAGCGAAAGTTTTGGAATTACCTACTATTATTTTTAAAAAAGCCAAGTCTACTTAAGTAGTACGTTAAAAGTCAACAAGAATAAACTTCAGATAAAGATTCTCTCTCTTCTTCGCTTCTGCGCCCCCCGTCTCTCTCTCCCTTATTTTCTATGGACCTGTTTCGCTTTCTCTCTACCTCTCTCCATATCCGCCTATAAAAACTACACTGAATGATCGAGTATCACGTCAAGCAGTTTAGATAAATGAGGGTTCATTAAATGAAGTTTTCGAAGTTTATCACGTGTGATATCCCCAATAGAAACTATTCCTCAGGCGAGTATGTGATCCAAGGTTCAGACCATGGATATGACAACAACATTATGATGATGAATGAATCAGTGTTTTTTGCCAAGTGGACCGAGTTTCAAGCAAGGATATAGGGAAAAAGCGCATTTTGAATCAGTACGTCCAATTTTATCGTCGAATTCTTTCGGCTAATATATAATATTAGGGAGGTTACGAAGATGAAAAGCACACAACTTCAACACCTAATTAGCGATGGCCGTTCTAGTAACTGCTACTTGACGCTAACCCCCGCAGCCGGCGCGCAACGTGGCTGTAGAATGCTAAAACTAAAACGGGGATCCGTCTGCTCATCATACAGTCCACGGTAAGGGTATTTAAGCCGGCTGGACTATGTTTTAAGGTTGTAGACTTATGGACCCATTTTTTCACATTCATGCGGGGAATTGAATATTAATTATTAAAGAACAAATACGATGTTGAATCTTAAAAAGGAATTTTATTATGGGAATAAACAGCAATTTTTGGGAAAAATAAAAGATTGAGTGACGTCACGACCATTGGAATGGTTTATTATTTGCTTCGGGGACCAATTCAGGTTAAAAATGAAGTACGTATCCCGACATTGGAAAAAAACGATTATCGTCATCGTACGTCGGTTTTTGAATCAGTAGGGAAAAGGTAAATTTGTACTGTTTTAGACATAATAATGGTGTCTTTGGAAAAAAATATTTAGCACTTGGGCAGAGGGTCATGTTTCAGACCTTGATTTAACCTAGTCGGATTTATATATATCAGGTCGCCCCCGACGAAGAGCAAAATGATACCTGGAAAAGTGAACGGTACCTGACACGTGACACCAAAAATATAATCTCGTTACCGTTATAATCAATCCGGCAAAGCGCAAGAATTCTGTCTCTCCGTTGTCACAGCTAATCGATCAAGATGTAAGACTATACATGTGGTTCTGTATAGACCAAGTGGGGGGGGGGTAGGAAACGACATGCTCGATTTGGGAATTGGGGATTCCAAACGTAATTTGGGGAACTGCTATTTGCATTTAATATGGTAGATGTGTCTCGGTCATTACAAAAAACAAATCCATCGTAAACCCTAATTCAACACGTCTTAGTAATATCATGATAAATAAGGGTAAATTATGACTTCAAAAATCGTCGGGTTGAGTGGGTACCACGCTGCAAATAGTGTAATTTCCAAGAAACGAGTCATTTAGATTTAATATTCGTGACAAGGCCTAGACTTTAGGCAAGTCTGAGTGTTAAAGCGCCCTTCTACCGTTAAGTCTTGAAAGGGACTGGCACTCGAATCGCGCGGATGGTGATTGGGCCGATTTGGAATCAGGCTTTGTTGCTGTTAGGATGATATGTCCTACCCCCCTGGTCTAGACTCGACCCTGACATCGATTATTTGTGCCTTCGGGACAAAGTCATCCGGAGGAAGTTTATCAAAGGAAAGAGGATGGTGCAGATCAAATCATGGCAGACGAAACGAAACAGACACCGATTCTGACCGAGCCGTCACAGCCAAGAGAAATGTTGGTATATGCCTTGATATCAAAGCTACGGGCAAAATAACCGCATTTTATAATGTTAGTTGGGGTAAAGTTTTGCAATATGTCGGTGAGTGGAGATTTGAAAAAGCAACAATCGAGGAAGGCGATATCGCAAGATCCTTAATTATTGCACAACACGGAAGTATTCCGAATTTCGGAGCTGATCTGTCATACCTGTTGATGGGGGCACATCGTCCTGTTACCATGGTAGTTGCCAAACAAATCAAAGGTGGAGAATGCAAAGCTGAATCACGAGAAAGCGGAACTGTCTCAAAAGTACTGGTACGTAATTTATGTTATAGTTTACGTACATGAATTATAATAATAATAGTAGTACTGGTAGCGTACTGTCTGGCCAACGTTAGGAATGACCACATGCCAGCAGGCAGGGGCAGGCTTCAAAATCTAAACTCACATAAGTTGTGACCGTACACTCATTCTTAACGTGTAATCCTATGGGAAAATCAAAAAATGGGTTTGGACTATAGATCCCAAAGGGACAATGGGAAAAAAAAAACATATACATCTAATCTTTGATACTTAGTTACATGTTATGATACTAGACGTTATGGACTAAAAGCGCATTTTTGTAAATTGACCTCCGTTGTAAAATAAGCCTATAAATACAAAAATTTTTTTGTCCAGCAAGCATTGACATGCCCGGTCACAAAAATTTTAAACTAATCTGGCAACATAAATTTGTCCATAAACTCGGCCAATTTTGCACGACAGACTGAGGGACCCTCATTTTTTAGTTCCATAATTATCATTTCAATGAAAACAAATTTAGTTAGAAATTTCCAAATCAAAATTTCTTGGTTAACCCTACCAAAGCTTGCCACTTTTGCCAACATGCATGATCATGCCACGTCCAGGGGTCTTTAGGGGAAGTTTTCCTTTGAAATTAAAAGTAAATGCGGTATGGAAATTACAAAAATCCCGCGTTATTTTTTCTCAATCCAATTTTACATTTTGCAAACAAGCTTTGAGACCCAAGCATTTTTTTAATTATTGGGCCTTTAAAAAAAAGAAAAAAAGAAATGTTGGAGAAAGATTCTCTGTATGTCCGTATTGTAGTCCATTTGGGAAGTGTTAGTTCTGTGACGGAAGATTTCAAAAGGCCCCATCTTTCCTTGTTAGTACTTACCGCTTTCCGCAGGCGGATCTACCAAGAAAAGAAAGGATAGGACGTCATGTTAAGTCTGAGGGTGCCAGCAAATTACTCTTACATGTAAATGGTCCAACAAAGTTTGTTGATATTTTTTTTCAAATTGTAAAATATGGGTGTTGATATTATTTTTCCAAATGATATCAGAAAACATTGCACTATCTGAAGTCCAAGAGGCTTGAACCGACATGAATATCTTGAGCTTCAGCCTTTGGAATTTATAATATTCAAGCCCCTGCCTTGATTTGAAAATAACTACCAAAAGTCAAAACAAAAAATGACAAAAGAATTGATAACAAGTGGCCAACATGCCGTAATCACTTTTCACTTCTCTTTATAAAATTTTGAACGTTTTGATTTATTTTATTGTTTAATTTCAGCAGGCGATTCTGTGGCCGGTGATCAGTATTATGATCAAGATACATTGAAGATGACTAGCCAGTACCAAGAACGTTTGCTGCATTCCCTAGCTTGGGTGGCGGTGGTGATACGGGTACATTCGTTCCTGCTTAGATGTGATGCCCAACGGCGATCAAAACATGTAGGTCATGAAAGTAGGACAAGTATTAGCATTTTACATTGCCAAGTAAAATGTGTATAATATTAATAAATTATTAGCATGAGAGTTACAACATCGTTCATATCATATTGAGATCAAAATTTTAATGAATCCAACAATTCAAAAAATTCAAACTTCATTGATAAATTTTAGCAACACCACTTACAACACAAAGTTCTTAGTATAGACTATGCCATATTCGATTTTTGCATTTTTTAAAAAAAATTTGTGTGCTGTCACCATCTTATTTAACCCAGTATTATCATTACTAATATTTTATCATCATTTTCTTTATTTCTAATTCGTGGCGCATCACGCTGAAGCTAAGCTTTAATTAGGCTAGATCCCTTATGAAAGGGCATTATCCACACAAAGATGACTCTTCAGGGACCTTCATGTATAGGCACTGTGTTACACATACCGGCTTGTTTTATACGAATATTATCATGTCATCAATGCCTTCCCCTCCCGCTAAGGTTTTGATCGCTAGACTTCAGTGCCACTCCCCTCGGAAAAAACAATCTGCCATAGTCGATTTTTGCATTTTTTAAAAAGTTAATTGTGTGTTGCTGTCCCATCTTCTATCTATCTATCTAACGGCCGCATCCGAGATCTGTTCACATGTAGCGCCAAATGTCCCTGTTTGTCATTAGGTTGTGTGATGTCAGATTGATCCTGCTGGATGTCTCAGGCAATCACATCAATGTATTAAAGGGGCGACGACCCCTGTTTGCTGGTAACTTCCAACTGTGACGTCTGAGACTACTTGGTCACTCGCACGATGACAGTGACGCACATCGTGCACGGCGTTTGGGCAACAGAAGATGAATTGGAGGGATATCCCCATATATCTGTGCTTTTGGTCTTGTGTGCTCACGCCAGGATATGTTTTGTACTCGCATAAGAAGCTTGGTGTAGGTGCCATCCAGTCTATCCTGTAGCGCTTTCTCCAGGTCTCAGATCCATATAACAGGATACTCTCTACACCGGCTCTAAAGAATTTCAGCTTGGTTGAATTGGAGATACCAGAGTTGGCCATAATTTTTTTAGTTTTATTGAGGCATTCCAAGCTGTCCCTTTGCGTGACAGATTCTTCTTTCTGTCGGCAACATAGTACCCCAAATACTTGAGTCCTTGACCTCTTTGAGTTGGCGCTACCATCTGCCTGTGGCAGATAGGGTTGATGATCCTCTTCCATCATTGACAGTCATATATTCATCTTCTGGCATTTAGATGTAGGCCGACTTTGTCTGCTGCAGCATTCTCAAGTGAGTTTAAATCTTTGTGCACCACATATCAAATCGCTGTTAAGCTAGATTCATCTCGTAGTCAAGGTCCTGTAATTGCTGACTTGGTGACGTTAGAACGCTTGGGTTTTGGATGGTGGTCCGTTTGTCGTTCATGATATCAAGACCTCACCTCTGTCCTGAGGATGTATCAACCACGACTACAAATAGATATGGGAGCAAGAGTATCTCCGTGGAGGATTCCAGTATTGTTAGGACTCCTTTGTTTGCCATCCCTGGGTCTGCCAAAGCTATAATGGTGTAATCAACATGATGGCATTGCCTTGACAGGCTCATCTCTGGACACCGTAGTTGGCGAAATAGCAGCATTACACCCTGTTTATACTGTCCAAAAGCTTTGGAAAAATCTACAAACACAATTGAAGCTTATTTCCTCTTGGAATTCTCAACTCTTCTTGATCTTCTGCGGGCAAAGATCTGAGGAGTGTTGATCTGCCTTTGCGAACACCGTTCGGTTCCGTCTGAGAATTGGATCTATGTGAGGAGTGATTCTTTTGAGCAGCATGAGTTGTAGATCTTAGAGGGCCATGTTGACAGTGTGATTCCTCTGTAGTTTTTGGGTTGTGGAGGTCGCCTTTCAATTGGTAAAGGAATGATGAATGATGTTGAAAAGGCAGCTGGTATGTTTCCCATGTAGGTGTTGGTACAAAATCTAAACAGTTGATCAGGAATATTGGATTCTTACCAGACTACTGCAGGAATGTTGTCGGGACCAGGTTCTTGGTGTTCTTCAGTTTCTTCAGGCAGATCGGTGAAGCTCCTCTATAGTGAAAGGTCCCGTCTGTATGTGAAGGGTGTCTGCTATCTTGTTGATTGAAGAAAGGTTCATCAAGTTTAGTGTTATTCTGAACTGGCTTGCCAAGTAAGAGAACCTAAAGTGCTGAAACCACTTGTCAAGGCGCTCTTCAGTTGTTTCACCTTGTTATAGGTGCGGTGGCCTTCTTATCGATCAGCTCCCTCAAGACCTACCAGGCAATCACAATGCTTGTTTTCCCAAGATTAGGGGCAAGTGCGTCAGCCTTTGACTTAACATGCTCCTCAGCACCAGATATCATCATCAAGTCAGCCTGTAGCAGTCATCAAAGGTTCGCTTGGACCTTCTGGTGTATTTAAAAGTCGACTGTGCTTCTTGGCTGCAGCCTTCATTTTTTCCTCTGTCTTTGCTGACTTTGTCGTTTGAGGCAAAGGCAGTAGTCTTCTTCGTTCTTCTAGGTAGCATCTCATGCCATTTCTTTGTTTGGCTGAGTGAGGACATCATATCTCTGCGGCTGGAGTTCTTGTCTTCAAGCTTATCAAAGATGTTTGAAACCTGTTATTAACTGCACAGTATACTGCTCCAAGCTTTGTATCCCCCACTACCTCCCTCCAGTCAATTGTTTTCATGGATCTCCTGGGAGTGGTTTACTCTGACTATAACTTATCTGGCTCCTGCAATGACATTCCGTGATCAGACTTAACAGCTTCAAAAGTGTTGTAGGCTCTGATTTCTTATGCTGTGAATCCACTTCTTTCGGACCAGAATATAGTCCAGATGGACAAAGTCTTCCATTGGGCGGCGGTGTGTCCACAGTCTACCTGAATGATTTTGGAAATTGGTATTGGTGGCAACAAGGTTAATTGTTTCCAAGGAAGTCCTTTATGTACATTCCATTTCTGGTAGACTCGTTGTTGCAAGTGAACACGCGTCGTCAGCCCAGCTTAGCATTGTAATCTCCGATGATGTACAGAAGATTATGGGGTGGAACTGTACTGGGGCAGTGGAAGTTTCATGTAAAAGTGCGAGACAGTTTCTTCGGGATAGTCGTTGTGGGGGCTGTAACAGCATATGACTGTTGTTTCAGGATTGCCCGTCAGTGTAAGCTTCAAGATGCGCTCATTAAAGTTGACAAGGTTGGCACATGACTTGAGAGCCTTGGTGATAAAAGAAACCCAAACATCCTGTAGCGTGCCTTTTCTTGTACCAGCAGAGGCTGTAATAAGTGTATATACATGTATTCTCTTAGTAGAGGGTCACTGTGCACAATACGGTGTTCTTGTATGCAGATGACATCGATACCATCTTATTTAACCCAGTATTATCATTATCTATTATTATTATCATCATTTTCTTTTATTCTAATACCGTGGCGCAATTCACGCTGTAACTAAGCTGAATTAGGCCTATATCCCTTATGACATGGCATTATACCACAAAAAGATACGCTCAGGGACCTTCATGTATAGGGCACTGTTTATGTTACACTACCGGCCTTTTATGTGAAATATTAATCATTCAATAGATGCCTCCCTCCCGCTAAGGTTTGTGATCGCGAGAGTTCAGTGACCACTCCCCTCGGAAAAAAAAATCGACTATGTACTTTCAGCTGAGGTCAGGTAATCTGCATTCTGTGGATTCGAATGGTAAGATCTGTAATATCATCAGATATACAAATGAATAGGACTCGTCAAAATTGTTGAAGGGATGCATAGAATCGGATGAAAATATTGTGTTTTTTTAATTGAAAATAATTCAGATCTTTGATGAATGCAGGTTCATTTCGATATAAAAAACATTCAGTTGGTAATATTTTACACGAAATTCATCTACTTTTCTTGTGATTTTTATTTTAAAGTACGTGCAAGTTTCTCTACTTTACCTATCGGAAAAATGAGTTCTTCATTCTTGAAAATCGATCTATCGGCTTCAAATGTAGCCTAATTTGCATGCAAAATACCATGATTGAATGTCGGGGATTTTCGCATGGAATCAGTGCACTAAATCTATGGAGTTTGTGACTGAATCTCTGAAGTTTGTGACTGTTTACCGCTGTTTTTTTTTTCGAGCAGATAGAGTAGTAGTAAAATGGGTACCATGCCGCAAGATACGTGGGCTAGGCACGGCCATGGTGTATATCTGTTGTTCTGCGAGCCAAACGGGCGCGAGAAATCATTACAGGCAGAGGGTACAAAGCTGCCGTGGAGAGCACATAGCGTTGTGTTTTTGAGGGGGTGAGGTTAGAAAAAATCCATTTCGCTTGTTAGGTTAATAAAGCTCTAAATAGTTAAAAAATACCTTGCTTCGTAGGTATGTACAAACCAATATCCTCTAAAGTGCAAAACAAAGTTCAGGAGAAGGAAGAAGAATATGTAAATGTGCACAAAGAACCATAAAGGCTTATATAACTTACGTAAATCTGCATATGGTCGGTGCATGGAATTACGTGCTAGCGGCCGTTTATCGCACTTGCTGTGTTTATTCACGATTGCCTCGCTTAATACAAGTGTATAAAGTTATAATCTCGCACAAAAAACAATGAATATGTACTATTAAGATTGAATACCGATCAAAATTTCTTTTTCAACAAAAGAAAAAACCAAACTTTTTCTTTTTTTCAACAAAATGCTCAAAAATGCTTACTTACGGTGTGGGAATAGCCAACACGGGACACGCGGCTCATGAATATCGATCACAGAGATACCCCGCCCCAAGATACAAGCCCGCAAATCCTTGTTAGCCATTGGTCAATGTGGTTCAAACGATGACATCATACTAATATTAGGGTCCGCCAAGTTTTGGAGCGGACACTCGACAATAGAACCCCGTATCAATCTCGGACCCAAAGTGAAAAGTAGTAAAGTAGTCCAATGACCAGGTACGCCCGCCGCGATGAACGGGAGTAGTTATCGCGCCCTCATTGACCTGCATGATAAAGTGCCGGGGGGTAGGACACGATCTGATCATTTGGGCATTGGGGGAATTTGGGGAAAAAACACACACACAATTGGAAAAAAAGTAAAGTAAAAAAAAAAATGGACTACAGAGTAGTCTATTCTACTACTTATGCCTCATTTCTCTGTTTTGATTTCAAAAATGAAAAAAAGAAAAATTATTTATTTTTAGTATTTTTGTTTACTATAAAAGTCGGATCCAGATCGGATCAAGATCGGATCCAGATCTCGTATCACGTTTGCGTCTACACAGGAACGGCCAAACTTGTCAAGATCTGCAACGCGTACCTTGGTTGTGTACACGCTTGTTTAGTGTCGCTGCACTTAAGCGCGTACTTTTACGCGCAAAGATATTCCTCGATCAACCCAAGGTTACCGTAGATTTGTACCACGTTTACGCTTCGCAAGGGAGCTGTACTTTCGCCACTCACTGCGCCGTGTAGAGTTCTTAAACGGTCTCCATGATCTGGATCTGTGATCTGATTATTGGTGCTGAGCATCGGATCTGGATCTGCGCCCAGGTAGATTGCCATGATGGCAAATTTTCGGTGTTATAAAAGGTCAAATTCCGTTTTTGCGTGGGCTACAAATTGACATTTTTCATGGTTTTCTTGTCAATTAATTCATCAAACACAACGTTTAGACTTAAGTAAAACAACTTATATTCCACTCTGTGCAACTGCAATGTAAATAAAGTCATATGTACCTACATATTTTTTAGGTTTTTTAGCAATATTTTTCATGATTCGTCGTCTGCTTTGTTTGCTCGTATTCAAAATGCATTTTCGCGATTTATGTATTTTCCGTGTTCTTCCTCAGATCCGGGAGATTTTCCATTTTTCCGTATCGCCGAAAATTTGCCAGTCTAGTTATGTTCAAAACAAAACAACATTAAACAAAAATTAATAAGGCCAAAAAGAAATTGTTGTGTTGCCCTTTTCCGGACCACCGTAAAATCACCGGCAAAGTAGGGTGTTTTTTTTCCACTCATTTTCCTTTTTTTTCAACCAAACTCACCATTTATAGCACAGAATAATTAGTTTCGTTGCAGGAATTGCGTTAAGTTGTTAAGGTTCTGATCAGGGTTTACACCAGTGAAACTATGAGATCAGAAATTGCTATGCTGTACCGGCCAACATATTTTATGTATTTCGCTGACCTGAGATTGAGAACATTCATATAATGTTGAATAAACCTTTACCAAAAAAATTGAAAGAAAAATGAATTCTATTTGTTTATATTCTTCCTTGTGACTCTCGTGTTTCCTTTGAAAACCAGTGTTTATGGTGGGTCGGTCATCTAGTATTAAACATTGAATGTGAGAAATGGTCAAAAATCAAAAAACAAAAAAACCGAAAAAGGAAAAAAAATTTTATCCAAGAGGGCACACACAACAATTTTTTTTTTGCCTAATCATGAATGCAGCAGCTCTTACATGTAACCAACTGTGTTATTTTTTTTAATTTTCAAATTGATCACAGGGCCTACCAAACTCATGTTGATATGCCGCAAAAGAGAATGTGTGAAAACTGTGTGGGGTGGAAACACGTAGGAAGGAGAAGCCCTTTCATTGTGCACTTCGATTGAGGCAGCTAAGTGAAGAATGCCGCTAACAGGACAACAACCATCAGCGATGGTCTCATTGCACGCTCTTGCTGTTGAAACTTTATGCGATTAATTGATGTGTTGTAGTTGGTAATTTTTGGCGGATTTTTCACTCTGCCACTGCAGCACCTACATTATAGGTAAGTTTTAGATTCGGTGCCTTGTCTCGCATATTGCTCTTTCATTTTACAGCAAAACATCTAAACAAATACTGTAAACGAAAATGTCTTGAATTGGAACAATCATCTAAACTTTTAAGCCCTCATGTGAATTGAGAGAAGTAGGCATTGTAACAACAGAAAGCATGTAAATCAAGATCCAAATCCAAGATCCAAAACCAATCATAATATTACAAGGATTTCATGAGAAGGAAGTTGCACCCAAGATAAACAGTTGGGAATCATCTTGAATTCAATATGACTTTCTTGTATCTGGGTCTTGAATTCCTGTAGTATTTTTCAGGGGTCTTGAATATGGAGCAACAAAAGTTAATTCCTCATTATACTGGGTATTTAAATTAAGATGATGTTTCCAATTCAAGACATTGCAGTTATAGTGGTACTCTGACAAAAAAACACACAGAATTTGTCTCATGGTGAATTTTCTCCAATCCTGTATTTATCTTTGCCCACAGTCTTTTAACAAGATTGTGGTTGCGTTGATTTTAGATAACAGATTGATCGGTATTTTCAATGTAATTGGAGATACCCAATTAATGTTCATGACCTGAAAATCTTGAAACAGTTTCTAAATGCACTTTAATTGTATGTATGTATCATGGCTGATCATGGCCTGTACTTTTTCTGAACAATATGCCATTGAAAGTGAACTAACTCATACTATTTCCATTAGTAAAATGTATGTCTACATGTACATACCTGCCAACTTCCCCTGTTTTCTAGGAATCATCCCTATTTTGAACTTCCAAATTGCAAAAAAAAAGGGGAGATCTATTCTGACAAATTTCAAAACAAATCTTGAAGTAATTGCCAGAAAAGTTCCTGAAATATTTTTTTGACCCCTGAAACTCTTCCTACAGCTTAAAAAACACTAAAACCAGTACTCAGGTGGACTCTACCCTGTGGACTCCACTAGCGCCCCTTAAGGCACAAATTACATTCTGGATTTGGCGGGTTCTCATGTTGGTAGGATGAATGTACTGATGGGAAATACTAGGTAATTTATATGATTTGAATCTTAGTTTGGATTACGAAATTAGTAAATTGTCACATTTCTGTGAAATACAGATAAATGAATGTGCCAGTGGAGAGGTACAAAAAAGTGATTTCTAAGACAACTTTGTAAGAGAAGCCTTGATTGTTTTGATTTGTTATACCAAAGTTCGTGGCAACGGCCTGCACTGGGCACTTTCACCTGCTTTGTGCACGTTGTAATCTGCGCGACATAGCAGGGATCTTTTATTGAGTAGCACAAAAGCACGAGCGACACTTCATTGAACGCCCCCCCCGCATAAACAATATCATGCCATTCCCTGACGAGAGAGCAACCTTTTTGGTTGACTTCGAAACAAGAGGGGAAGAAAGAAAAGAAAAAGCAGAACGGCAGGGGACGAAGAACAAGGGGGGACAGGGAGGAAGGACGACGCGCCGGGAAAACAGGGCGAGACCACGGGAAAGGAAGACAAGGGGACAAGAAACTGGGAGAGGAGAAGAGAGAGAGAGCTGAGAGAGAGAGAGAGAGAGAGAGAGAGAGCCACCTGCTCATTAAAAAGGTTGTTTTAAAAATATTAATATAATATCTATATATATATTATATACATACAGCCTTGTCTCAAAAGAAAATGGTACAACCAAAAAACGAGTTTTTTCAATATTATATCTCCTCAATATAAGTAAGTCGTTGTGCACATCATATTAAAGAGAAAAGACCAGACTTTTCAGGATTTTTTGTTTCATCTCATTGCTTGTTTCAATCGAGAGATAACTCCAGTTTACTGCGGAACACAAAAATCGAATTTGTGCCACTTTCTGGTTGAGTGAAAACGGTGAAAGAATTATTTAAACATAAGTTATTCACACTTGAACAGATATGAAATTCTTTAAAAAGGGATTAACTTCATAAAAGAATTCTTAAAGGTACGAAAACAGTTACGTAATGGTGGAAGTTATGATCAGTAAGTTCTGGCTTTAAGATAAAGTGAATAACATTCGACATACCGTTGTTTGTTAGAAGAGAACCATGAGCGTACAGCAACCTGGTGGAGAGAGTTTTTATGTTCTTGAGGTATCATGGAACGCAAATTCCTACCAACACTTTGATACCTTGCTTCCAAATTCAAATTTTTATTGACTTCAACAATTAGTAAATGCACAAAGATAGTGTAATATTTTTAAACCATTTCTTTGGATTTGGAGTGTTTTTATTTTGGTTGCAATTACATTCCTTCGGCTGATTTAAAGCAAATACAATTTTGTAGAATAAATTTTAAAGCTCCATTTCATTGATGTGAAATAAATATTTGTATTGTTTATTATTTATGAAAAGAAGCTATTTATCATTGAACTGATTATGTTGACTATTATAAAACTTGTGTCGATAAAAAAATAGACTTCCTTTGTTTACTTTAATATGTGTTTTGTTTCTTTTGTCAAGTTGCAATCTTTTGTGTGCTTCAAGACAGCATGGCATAACTGGGCGAAACAACCGATGTCCATGCATAAAAGTGGCACAAAATCGATTTTGGTATATCGCACTAAATTGATTATATCTCTGGATTGACAGAAGCAAATAAAATGTGTGTGTGTGTGTGTGTTTGTGTGTCTGTATGTATGTATTAATGGATTCGAACTAAAATTTAAAAGCATTTCAAACTTTGATACAACATTTCATTTCCGCCAATATTCTACGGCCAATCGTATGCGACAGACGTCTCACACCCTCTTTTAACAAGGTAAATAAAATAATGATTTTTTTATCTTTTATACAAGGTGAATAAAATAATGATTTTTTTTATGACGCCATTTTAATGATTTTGGTGGGTATTATATTTTAAAATTACTTCACTCAAATAAATAATCAAACATTTCAATATATGTTAAAATCAAAATGTACTGTTCTTTGAGTATCTAATACCATTTTCAATTTTTCTACGGCGATGGAGCTTGAAGAAGTCTGTACTTAAGATTATTTCACCTGATTTGACCGCTCTTGACTATTTCCTGTGGGTATATCAAGAGCAGGGCTACAAGCGTCCCTATAATTCCTATATTTCCTATATTTTTAACCCTCTCCTTATAAATCCCTATAAACTTCCAAAATCCCTATATTTCCTATATTTTTTTTCTCCACAGAAATTAAATATTGATATTTTGACTGGTTTTCACAGAATTGATCAAAATATTTCCTTTCAGAGTCCAAAGGTTCATTACAGGGTGCTTTAAAAACAGTCACAAGCACTGCAAAATTGGGTATCTCCAATCTTAATTAGCATAGTTGTATAACTTTCATCAAGCCCTGGATTTTGATGACTTTGTTTGAGTCATAATCATATATGTTTAGGAGTAAAATCAGAAAATGTCTTTTGTCAGAAATCATAGACCACTGCTTTAATATTCAAACAGATGCTATACAGCAAGTCCGTTTGTAACGGGGACGACACAACACAACAACTAAAGCAAATTTGACAGTTCTCCATGGAGGGTTGTACAATGATTTGGTTTTGTCGATTGCGGTGTGTGTGGCGATGGACTTGAAACCCTCCTTACCCATTTATAAGTGTCATTTTGTTTTAAAAAGATGCCATTTCTGAGGATTTTGATTACAATATCTTTTTTTCAAGAATTTTCCTGGGTCTTAGGCACAAGATCCAGACATCTCAAAGTGTTTTTTTTTTACCATGATTTTTCAGTGCAGTTTGGGGAAACCATATTAGCTAACATTTGGTATGAGATTCAGATTTGTAGGTCAAAGCAAAGGTCAAGTACTTGTGAAATGTATTCATGTTTTCCACTCTTAATCCTTGCTATATCTCTATCAAACTTTCTCACTGCGTTTGGCAAACAATTCACTTCCTGCTTACCTTATACACATTGACCGATTACCTTCATAGTTAGTAAAAAGAATCACTGGCCCAAGATTTGCCAGGTTTGGGACTTTTGAGACACCTAATCCGGCAAAATAAGGTGCTATGACCAATTTTGAAGACCATCAATCTGCTAAAAAAAATCACCGGTCCAAAACTCATATGGGGTGCCCCCCAGATTGACCTCTAATTATCCCTTTGTGAGCTTTGACCCCTTTTGTAAAATATCTTTCAATGCAATTTCCATGCAATAAGGTACTATGTCTCACTGTGCCTCATAAGAACAACTGGCCCAAGATTATACAGTGTACCACAGATTGACTGTTTAATGACCCCTATGTTACCCTTGACCCTTGTTAAAATTTATGACAATCACACCAATTTTCTCAAAAGAATCACTGGCTAAGTACTCATGGGTGTACACCACTGACCTCTACACTGGATAGCGGGCTGCCGCACACTTGAATTGTCGCCAAGTGAAACAACAGGAATTTGGTTTTGGACCGCTACAAATATGGCGGTAACAATGCATACACCTGGTGCACCTATTCCACATAGATGTTTCGTTGTTGGACAAGATTATGCATATTGTTTCCCGCCATTTGTAGAGGTTCAAAACCAACTTCATGATTTTCAATCGCGACTCCATGTGGAGTCGTGGTGTACACAGTGATCTTTAATGACCTGTGACCTTTGCAACATGTTGAGAAACTTTCAAATGCAACTTCCTTGTTTTACCATGGCTTTCAAGTGCTGCAATTGACTAGTTACATAAGTGTTGATCAGAAATAGCAGAGGCTATTACCTCTTCTAAAATGGTCCAATTTTGTGTTGCTAGATATAGCAGGAAGGCCACATGTACAATTTTCCACTGGGAAGTGTTGAGATTTCCATGTATCCAAAATTAATAATAGTCAATTTCAAACACTTTAATAAGAAAACTTGTTTGAACTCTCATTTTCCACAAAACAACATGTATACAACTTTGAACTGTGGATTTTGGGTCCAATTGTAAAATAAGTCAAAACCCTCAGTGACTTGACATTATATAGCTAGTCATTTCGTGAATTAATTACCTTTCAGACACCTGCAATTCCTCAAACAAATGCAAGTAGGGGTTCAAAGCCAGAAAGTTTTTCCCACATTTTCCCCATTCAAATAAATTACCCCACAATATTGGGTATTATCTAATATGTTGAATACGTGCCAAAGACCGCACCAATGTTGGCAACATATCTTTCTAAGGAATTAAAATTGCTGCCCATATACTGGAAAGGTGCCCATGTTCAAGTAGAAATATGTTTACAATCCTAGATTTTTCCCTATAATTTTCATGTTTATCCCGTATATTTTCCCCATATTCTTGTTTTATTTGCCCTCTATTTAGCCCTATAGTTTTTTCAAGGGTTTCACTTGTATCCTTCAAGAGTCTCGGGTATTACACTTAAGTGCATGAGGTGGGCTATGTGGACCTAAGGATAGAGGATTTCGTTGCTCGCGCGCCAGTCCTTAACTGCTAATTTAAAGATGAGGTGACATGTGAGTCACCGCCGGGCAAGAACAATGCGCTCCCGGCGGTATGCGTGCGCAACTGATGGCCCGGGGGGCACTTGTTTCCAAGTGGATATCATGCTCGGTATGGCCTCCCAAAACGTACTGTTTACTGTCCACCTTGAACCAAGGCCACCACCCTCAAAACTACGGATTCAAACTCTGAATAACTAGACAATACACTTTACTTGATTACAAATTTTAAAACAAATATTTATTTTAATTGTGTGTTAAATCAATCTCAATTCAACATCGTTAGGTATCAAAATCAAAGATTAATCCTATTAAAGTTGTTATTTAGGAACTACTAACTTACTACCTGGTGTGTGCCGCGACGCGTGGCTGCAGCAGATACATTAAGATGCCGAACTTGCAAAGAGTCCGGGCGAATATTCCAGCGCAAACTCCAATTTCCAATAGTGGGGCGTGTCCACGGACGACTTTGTCTTCTGAAGAAAACCAGCTCCTAATGACTTCCCGAAGCTTGGAGGCGACTAATATAAAGTCCAAAAGTTCTGTAGCTTGTTTATCTTGGATAACTCAGAGGCCACGAATACGAAACCGAACACGGCTACACCAATCGACGAAAACTGATGGAGCTGAGACTACTATACCAATGTCCCTATATATAAACAATGTTTACTGTCACTGTCACTAAATTGGAACAACTGGATGTCACTATGCTTGGAACTCTGCTAATAACTTTTGAGCATGAGGTATGTACTCTGCTCCATCTTCCCTCACCAGGGCTTTATATATCCTCTCACACAATTCTAGAAGGATCTTGTCCTCTCTATATGAGTCATGTTCTAAATATAGTCCATTACCTCATAATCTTGAATGCCTCTATTACTTCCCAACATGTACTGCATAATTTATGGATTTCATAGCAGCTACGCACTGACTGTGTAAAATTATGCAGCAGTGCTCCACCTATGATTCATAGAAGTTCAGTGAAGCACATTCTAATGAAATCCTAAGGTCCAGGTACATTCAGAATTTTCCCCGCTTTCTGAGCTCTTTCTGAGATCTTTCTGGTTCATATCTATTTGCTTTCCACACACCATTATGCACACAACCCTGGTTATATTTTTGTAATCATGTTACTTAGACTAATTTACAATATTTTATGTGGCTAATTTTTATGACTTAACTACTCAAATGAATAAAATCATTGTTACTTCTTTGGGCTTGTAAAACACCCTCCCCCTAAAGAAGAAAGTTTGATTGAAAGCAAACTTTTCGTAACCTATTTACGGCTCTTAATATTTTTTAAACTTCATCTGCATACTTATTCCACAATGTTTACACTTCCCCTTTTAAAAGCTTTACTTGTTTCTGACTAACTACACTATTCTGGATAAGGCATCAGCCATCACATTATCTTTGGCCTTTGACGTGTTCTGATGTCCAAGTTGTACTCTTGCAAGGTCAAACGCCACCTCACTAACCTATGAGTCTTGTTTCTTTCATACTGTGGATGAAGTGCGGGGGTTGTGATCGTGAAACAAGCATGGGTGCACTGTGGTGCCCGAAATATACATCAAAATGCCCTATGCAAAATCAGAAGCAAGACACTCCTTCTCAATAGTGGAAGTAATTCTTTGAGTGCTGTAAACTTCTTGCGGAGTAAATACGAATAGGGTGTTCCTATTCCGTTTTCCTCTTCTTGCATAAGAACTCCCCACACCCTATGTCACTGGCATCTATGGCCAATGGAAGTGGTTCTGAAAGTCGGGTGCAATCAGAACTGGTTTTTCACTAATGATTCTCTTTATTTTTTGGAAACTAATTGCACATTCCTGCGACCCAAACAAATTTGCCATTTTTGGCTAGCAAATTTGTCAAAGGACTGGCAATATCCGCAAAGTTGGGACCAAAACTTCCTTGTAATATACAGCCATGCCTAAGAATCTCTGAAGTACTTTCCTGGTACTAGGCGTGGGGCACTCTCAATGGCTTCAAACTTTAGCCTTGACAAGGCTTGACCATGCCTGGACCTATACATTGCCTAAATAGGTGACATTGGCATGAAAAAAAAAAAAAACAAAAAAACTAAAAACTTCACTCTTTGACTAAATTACTGTAGTTTTGTTTTTGACAACTTCTGAAACAAGCGATGGAGACTGCCATGTGTTGTTCCCAAGAATGACTGTACACCAATCAAATCATCAAAATAGGCTTCACAGCTTCTATGTCAGCCACTATATGATTTACCATTCTTTGGAAGGTTGCTGGTGCGTTTTTCATACCCGAAAGGCCATAACCGATACTTTGAAAAAGCCATCCGGCGTGCAAATGCTGAATTCTTTGCGCACGATCAGTAAGGGGGGAACCTGCAATTACCCCTTTAAAGGTCAAAAGCTAATACCTATTGAATGCCAATTTTGTCATGAAATAATGCAATACGAGTCTTGGAAATGAATCAGTCTTTGAACATGATTACCCTTCTGAAGTCGTCACAAAAATAAGGGAACATCATGGTTTTGGACCAAAATACATGGGGGAACTCCATTCACTTTTGCTTGCTTCACTTATTAGTGGATTTTCCAACTTGTACTCTATCTCTTTGTTGAGATGTTCTTTCTTCATAGGATTTACTGTGTAGGTGCCTGTTTTATCGGTGCACAATCACCCACATCAACATCATGAATAAGCAGCAGTGGTTCTACTAGGGATATCAGGAAAAATGATCTCAAACTTATGAATCAACTGCCTGATTCCACACTGTTGATTTTCTGAAGAGGCCTGTTTTGTATCCAAATCATTGAGCACATCTGAATTTGCAATTGATTGGATAGTCATGCTGCTTGTCATCATTGTTTGCATTATTCACAAACTTCGATTCATGATTGTCATCATGCTGCACTTTCATCAGCAAGACTTAAAGAGCACTCATGGTTTTGCATGCCCTCATCATTTCTAGCTTAATACTCTTCAACTATTTACATGGCATAATTGCCTACTCTTAAGCCTATACTGGTTTTTTGATATTTAGTCAACTTATTTACTTGGACTAGTACTGTATAGGGACCCTGATATCTGGCCTGACAGGGGATTGTCCAGGGATGGAAACAAGAATAACACTTGGTATCTGGCATCAACGAGCCCTATACTAATTGGCATCTTGGTCATCCACTTCTTCATTTTGGTTTGAGCTTGCTTCAAATTCTCCTGGCAATTTCTGCCCTATGAGCCATACTTAAATTTGGCAACATTAGTCCAAAAGGTTTGGTGGTCTAGTTTCATCATTCAGCCAGTTCTCCTTTAGGAGTTTCAAGGGACCGCCGACGGACGCAAAAAACTAACTCAAAGGAGACTGACACTAGGGGTTTCCTGAACTGCTTTCCTTGCAGCAAACAATAACAAGTAACCTCCCTCGTACCAGTCCTTCCAAATTCCAACAGTAAGTCCTAATCCATATTATTCAGAGTTTGGTGGAATCTCACTAAAGCTCCTGGGGACTCGGCATGGTAGGCCCTGGACAAATACTGTTCTATCCCCACCTCATACATCACTTGTTGACATAGGCCAGATGTTGCAATTTGACCCCTGTTCTGACTGAATTGACTTAGTAGGCCTACAATAGTGAAAAACTTGGTCAAAACCGCGCGCGCCTTTACTACACAAGGTTTTAGCCTTAATAATTCCCTAAGTGTAATGGCTTCAGGGAACCTGGTAGATGCACACATGATAGTAAGTAGGGACTGATTACTCGACTTAGTCCTAGGAGATGCCTACACATCACTATGAACCCTACTAAATGGCTCTCCGAATGCCGGTCTCGGTTTCAGAGGAGCGGGCGTATTTCTGATGAGGCTTGCCAACGACTGTGACAAGTATGACCAGATCTACAGTATTCCGAAACATGCTTTCGAAGTGTAGGCCACCAAAAGTGGTTCAAATCCTCTCATGTGTCCCTTCTTGACTCCAAATTTCCTGCCATAGGACTATCAAGGGGCAATGCCCCTGATGACTTCCCGGTGATACACCTTTGGGAACACTACCTGATGAAACACTTTCAACTCATCATTTGCCGGAGCATCACGTGGCCCTCCATTTCCTCATCAGCCCTCCATTGTGTTTGTAAAACACCAGAACGTCCTCAGACGCCCTCAATGTTTACTGCCCTTTGACTAAGATTCTTAAGTGCAGATCATTCTCCTTTCAAGACCTAAACCTATTGTGACTTAAGGGATCATCAATTATCCCCACTATGCAACTGCTCAAGGCTTAACTCTTGTTTTGGAGAACCTATCCCCCCTGAAGAGGGAAGTGACCTGGTCATCTAATTTTGTCCATGAACGTGTCCTCTAAATCAGATACATTTGGGACAATGTCTTCCTCCTTCCTATCACTATTTCTTCCAGCATGGCTTTCCTAGCCATACTCCTAGTAACTCCACATGCGGGATAGACTGTACTATTCTTATCCTCAATCTATTTCTGTGCAGGGATTGGGGTAACAATTGGTTCGGAATGTACTTTCCCGCCTCCTGCCAAATCAATTCCCTAAAACATGAAACACCTTTGACTGGAAGTTCAGTCCTTAAACTCCCTACTATACTGTACCTTGACCAAATCCATACTTCAATTCCCCTTGTGAGAGGGACCCTAATACATCCATACCTATACCTGGATCAAAGCCTTTTTCACCTGTTGCACTAACGTCACTAACGGGCAATGACCCCCTCCAAAATTGCTGACTGGGGCACAACACGTATCACGCATGATCTTTATAGGTTTTGGAATAACTTTGTCACCATCACGCGCCAACTTAACCCTCCAAACAAATGGTTCAAAGTACTTCGCCCTAAGCTTTTCTCAGACTCAACATCTTTCTGTTTTTAATAGCCTGGAACTAACTTGTGGTCAAGGGACACAGCACATCCTGTGGGAGCAGACTTCTGCTTCATGGCTATCTGCTTTCCCCCATCAACTTCCAACGCTTGCCAAAATGACCTGAATCCTTGCAATATGTGCGAGTTACATCTGACTTAAACCCTTCCCTGACTTTGGTTGGCACTAGAAGGACCCTTATTCCCCTGACTTGAGGAACCTGAACTGACTGTTCCCTTCTTTAATGGTACCATGACTTTGGAATGACTTTGGTAAGGCCTATTTGAGTTAAAACTCTTGTAATTCTGACTTTTGAACTTTATGCCCAACCCGTACATTGCCTTTAACTCACTTATGTGTGAGGGCGGTAATCATCCTGCTATATGTTGCTGCCATTTTTTCAAATCTTTTATATCGCGTTCATCCAAATGAGTTTTAAATCGGCATGAATGCACTGTTGGAACTGCTCAATTAAAACCAACTCCTAAGTGATGATGAAGTCTTGTTTCACTTCTTGGAAGTAAGCCACCTATCCAACATTTGTTTTCCTTGAACTCTAGCAAACAGCCCCCCCCCCCCACTCGACATGAGGTTGTTCTGCAAGTTTTTTCGCACTCCGAAATTTTTTGCCTATACGCCTCAGGCACTAACTCATAGGCCTTAAGAATAGACTGCTTTACTACTTCATAATCCCTGCACTGATCAAATTGATAGGGACGAGTAGATCTCTCTAGCTTTCCCAATAAACACAGTCTGAAAGCATGTTTTTTGTCCATTGGCTCTTTAGGCCAACTTCACTACTTTCGGCAATCTTCTCGAAGTGCATGAAAAAATACTTTCACTTCTGTTTTCCCTAATGTTGAACCAGCACCTTTGATGATTCCTGTGTGGCATCACAACCTGAGTGTGAGGATCCTGATGTGCCCTTTTCTAACTTTTTCTTGTTCTATTTGTTTTGGGCTTCATTCTCAACTTAATTCGTCCTCCATTTGTAACCTATCTTCTTTTTCCTTTGTGTTCCATTGTACAGTTGGCATCTATTTCTTGTTTGTTTTAGTGGCCTTTTCTAATTCAAGTTTTTCCTTCTCTAACCCGCTCTAAAGCCAACTTATCTTGCCTTTCCCTTTCCTCCTTTTCTACTTTGGCTGTTCTAAAACGCACATATCTTGTCTTCTTTCTCTTTCTCATTGGCATTTGGTAATTTTCCATTGCTAATTGCATTTGCATCTCCAACTGTTTTCATTTTTCAGCATAATCGACTCATCCTGAATTCCACTAATTTTCAACATCCCTCTCCAGTAAAATCTTCCTCACAAGATTTGTTATCACTGTTTTTCATTACTGTTTTTCTCATATAATGCTTAACTTCCCTCCCATAATACTCGGCCAATTCCATTAAATCTGGCGTTTTGAGCACATCAAACTTCTCCCACGTACCATCTTTGACAACTCTTCTGCTTTAACCCCATAGTTGGTATAAACACTTCCTCACAAATAAAAATAAATAAATAGCACAGATATCAAAATTAAACACACAATCAAAATTGGGTCAATTTTAACTGTATTTTTTTTACGTGTAATTTCCCGGACTCGAGCCCCCCAATTTTGTTACGGTCAAACCTTGACAAGGCCAAAACCACCTCAAAACTACGGATTCAAACTCCTTGAATAATAGACAATACACTTGAACTTGATTACAAATTAGAACAAAGTATTTATTTTAATTGTGTAGTTTAAATCAACTCATTCAACATCGATTAGGTATCAATAATCAAAGATCAATTAATCAGCGTTAATTAATGACTACTAAACTTCCTCCCTGGTGTTGTTTGCCGCGACGCGCTGCTGCAAGATTACAATTAAGATGCCGAATTGAAAGGAGTCCTGGCGAAGATTCCAGCGCAATAACTCCAATTTCCTAGTGGGGGAAGTGTTCACGTACGACTTGTCCTTACTGAAGAAAACCAGCTCACTAATGAATCCCGAAGATTTGAGGTCGACTAAATATAAAGTCCACTAGTGCTGTAGCTTGTTTATCCTTGGTAAAACTCCCAGAGGCCACGAAATACGGAAACCCGACACGGGCTAAACAATCGGACGAAAACTACTGAAGCTGAGACTACTATGACAATGTCCCAACTAATAGGAAGACAATGTTTACTGTCACTGTCACTAAACTTGGAACAACTGGAAATCACTATGATTGGAAACTCTGCTAATAACTTGGAGCATGATGGTATGTAACTCTCTCTCATCTTTTCTCAACAGGGGCTTTATAATCCTCTCAAACAATACTAGGAGGATCTGGTCCTCTCTATAGGAGTCATGTGCTAAATATAGTACATTATGTCATGATTCTGGATTCCGCTCCAATGTTCCCATATTAGAATGTTCATAGCCATCACCCACACACAGCACTGTGCCTGTAGATACAGTAGGGGGCGCCATCTATGGCCAGACACAATCACCTTGAGCTAGGTTAGTCTGATCTCCTAGTCGCAAGTAACCTCCAGAACATCCTCCGCGGTTCTCTTGAATACTAATTCTTTGCACCATAGCAGATCGCACACCAAAGGATATTTTTTAGCATGTTACTTGGACTATTTATATATTTTTGCTAATTTATGACTTAATCTAATCAAAATGAAATAAATCATTGCTAATCCTTGGGGCTGTAACATCGGTAATCCTATCTAATACACAATTCAATGCAAACCAATCTGACAGGAAAGTGTTTCTACGGTACTGGTTAATCTTCAGGTAAAGTTTACAAGATCAAACGAAAGATCCGATTAATCTCAAATGTTTGGACTGAACAGGATAGGTGCTATCTTTAATTTTACCTGCAGAAGAGAATATGGCAAAACATCGAAAAAGAATGCAAATCTGCGAACTTATCAAAGAAGCACAAGAAACTGGATGGAGCTAAAATACTTCCCAGTAGTGGGGGGTTTAGAGGATGCATCAATCAGACTTGAGACCAGGTACTTCAATTCCGTGGCTGACGAATAAGAAAGAAGAAGCAATGGGACTTGTATCAAGAATGGACCCACGAGCTACCTAACCGTACATCGTGGCTTACAAGAAACAAGACGTTTGGTAGTGAGAATTAGTTCACGACCTACATCCTCCAGTGGAAGAACCAGGCAGAGGCAGTACAAAATAAGATAGGTCTTGTGACCAGTCATGCCTTGAATGGAGCTTGATTTCTTTGGAGTATTCCAGTGAAAGCCCTTCTTATGGATGGATTTCCTTCTAAGGACCTGGAATGTAGGGAATTACTGGCACGTTGTTGCTCCTCACCTCGCATCAACTGTTCCTAGCTTACAAACAAGTATTGCACTGGCTTCACATAGATGAAGAAAAGGAAACATTCAACACGACGCCATGACAGTTACTGCAACTGGAGAGGGAGGGTCTACCGGTGTCGAAGTAACCATTGTCCGGCGTACTCATAGCCGGGAACAATGGTGAAACATAGGGCAATCGATTCAGTTGGACTTCTTTTACGCACATTAGGTTTCACGCATATTGTTATTGTCTATGGAGCCCCCGGACTATGGCTCCACCGGACCTATATCTGCTTTCACACCGGTACCAAAGGACTCAACACACCACCGCCTTAGTATATTGTTGACCTTGATATTTGAATACCCCCAATACGTGCACGTCCTAAAGCATTAATGCAAATCAAGCCAGGATGCGGCACACCCGGCCATGGTTTTCAATCACTTTAATTTATGCAATAGGTATATATATATATTTCGAAATCTCTGAGTCAGCCTTAAATGGTTTATCTAGTCCTAATTTCATTTGCAGGAATTGAAGCGCATATCCCCACATGTGCTCTACCGTTAAAGCCACGATCAGTCATTTTTCCAAATTCAAAATTCCCATTTATCTCTAAATGCTAGTGTTAGGTCACATTATTATATGCCTCTACTTTGTGAAAAACAGACCCTTAGACATTTAGGCGGTCTTGAAGAGCTATTATGAACTGTTTGGTTTACTAATTAAAGTGACTTTTATTAGTAAAAAAAAAAAAAAAAAAAAACATGTCATTTTTTGGACAAATACGGCGTTTCAGCTCAAAGCCACTTAAAGAGGTCTCGTACCACAAACAATTTGGTACGAAAAAGTTTCTGAAAGACATATTATTACAGTGTGGTATGTGTTGTACATGGCAGTTAAAATCAGTCATATCAGGCGTGTGTTTTTTAAAGGGCCTAGGAAATACAAATAGAATTGGTGTGGTTTGTGTCAAGTCTACAAGGAGGGGCCGGAAAGCATTCAATATTTGGTTGGTGATATCATTAGTGAAAGTGATTTCAGAGAGTAATAGAAACATTCCAGGTGCTGTTGGAATTATACTGACTGAAAATCAATAGTTCACAAATGAGTCCACTGGCAGTGGCTTTCTTTTTTTCTGGCACTGTTTATTTGAATGGAATGTCCCATAAAGATTGGGAGTAGGTTTATCATATCATTTCCCGGGACCTTTAACATACCAGAGTAGAGAACAACCTCGAGTTACCGGTGTCATAAACTACAGTCCCGTGTGACTGAGTGTCCTACCACTCATCTGTCTATTATGTTCTCCATTGAGTGCTGTATGCATCATTTGTTTCAGCACTACAACCCAAATGGCCATGTCTACAAGGTCCGGTTTATTCCGTACACGTTGCTATAGTAGCTAGGACACTCTCTTATGGGGAGCCTCGTTGCTTTTCTTTTACACCGGCAACGTTCAGGATCGATGAATATTGTTTTATAGTTGTAATAAGTAGTAATGTGTATGAGCTTTATTCCGCAAACATATCACAAATCAACACCTTTCGGACAGAACGGTTAGCATGGTATTGTTTACTATTAGATTGAGACTACATAGAAAGGTTAGTGGTTCGAATTCCCGTGAATCCATTTATTACGATTACTAATTTATTTAATACATACTATATTTTTAAAGTAAGATAAGTAAACATCAACTATCTACTATAAAACCGGCGTGATAAACAAAATCAGTAGACATTTTTTATAGTCCGCCGGACTCATAGTCCACCTACAACAGTAAAGAATAGGGCACTCGATTCAGCTGACTCTTCATGCAATATTAGTTTCACGCTTTATTCTGCTGTCGTCTATGGAGCCCGGACTTGGCTCCAGGGACTATATCTCCGTTTACCCAGGTCATGTATCGCTGCCTATTCTTCCCACAAAATTCGCTTCACGCTACTGCTTTGATACGTAACCTATATTGATGAATTGTTGGAAAACATCCGTCAGCATTGGAGTAAGTTCTTCCGTTGTCATTATAAGAAACCATAGAAGTTAGGTTAGAGCCAATCCTAACTGTGTGTTTATAATAGGTATAGATGCTCAGGAAGTAAATCTGAGAGCTAATTGAAAGTACAAATTAAACGCGTTCAAGGAAACATTTTACTCAGATGCCAACACTTCTCTGCTTCTCTGCTTCTCCTATTTTCGATGAGACTAAAATGCTATATTCTGGATACTGCTCTATAAGTTTCTTTTAAAATGGAGGACAAATCTCAACTTTGATTAAAATTTTTATTCTATTAGATTTATATTTCAATGTATTTTGATTTAAATTTTTCATCTAACTTGGATTTGTCTCCTCGGATTACAATCCAATGATCGTAATTTGGATTTTTTTTAATCCAATGTTTTTTTAATCGTACTTTTGGCGGATTGTTCAATTTCGATTCCAACCCCATTAAAAAAAAAACCTGGCTCTGCAACTACCTTCACGGATTCGTGATATGAACCGCTTCTGTGACAAGATAAATTTATTGTGAAATTTCCAGTTCCACATTCTCCGCATTTCATTGCAACACTGCGCACACACACACAGTCATCTGGTTTTCTTGTCTTTCTTTTTTTCAATCAATGAAATGTGCTGATATGCCGTGTGTCATTGTCTTCTTACTCGCAAAGCATTATGGTAAATGTCAAAGAGATCAATTGTAATATTCTTTCTTTCAGGGAGCATTTTATGGTATGATAGGTGGTTTCCTAGTCGGCATTACCAGAATGTTGTTAGATCTCGTCTACGGTGTTCCTGGATGTGGAGATGAAGATAATAGACCAAATATAGTCAAGAATCTTCATTATCTACATTTTGCTTGTGTTCTTTTTGGAATCACTTTGGTTTTCTCAATGGGGTTTCTCCAATTTTTGTGGCGCTTATACCAAGCCAATTCCTAGAAGAAAGGTACAATGTTTTGTTTCCGATGAAACATTGTGAAGGTTTTTGTTGCACCAACTAGCGTCCCGAGCGAGGGGTTTTATTTTTATTGGGCCTTAATAGTGGGGTTTACTCATGGCAGACGTCGCCCGCCTTATGTGAACATGCTGGCGCCAGATCTTTAACATACCCTTGGCGTAAAGCATTTTCAAAAATGGGACTATTCCAGATGAATTCCATACCCCCCTATGGAAGACAACTGGATTGGTGGCCAATCACAGCCGTATTTTCAGGTATGGGAAAACTGCATGGAAGGCACAGCTGGAATTGGGGTTTAAATCACAACCGAAAGCGGAATTAGGGGAAACATAACTGCCGGAATTCATGTATATATGGAAAACACTTGGAAGGCACAGCCGGACTTGGGAAAAAATTGACGGGGCTGGAATTGCATGTTACAAAATACAGCTGGAATTTACCCCATCTCTGCAGTTGGAATGCAGTAATAATGTAAAACCTGGAATGCACAGCCGGAATTTAGGTAAAATTAGCAACCTGTGGGGAATTAGCAGCAGACAGTGTGTTCCGTAAATTGTAATACTTTCAACAACACAAAGTGCTGCATTGTGGAGGACACACTTAGGACCGAATAATCAAAAATAATATGGGAACCAATAAATTCTTATTTCTTTTTTTTTCATTGGACCCCCCCCCCCCATAGCGGGTGGGTGTTAATACCAAATTAACATGTTACAAAATACACCTGGAAGTAGATCACAAAGCACTCTTACCCAATGAGTGGGTTTTTTGTGGTCTAACAATTTGTCAATGTTATATTGAAGGCACTATCAGTGACTCCACGGAATCCCCAAGGGGGGGGGATCCTTTGAGGAATAAAGAAATAAGTTTGTACAATTGCTATAAGTATTGTTTCCAACCTAAATATTGACGAAAGGAGGAAAACATCAGTGTTCAAAGATTTGAATATCCATTCAATTATGTGTTGTAGTAAAGTGTCCGTACGGAGAGTAGTGACTAAAATATCAAATTTTGTCCTTATTAGGTTGACTTTGGTCTTATCATTTGCAGGGTATGTTAGAATACCTATATATACTCATTAAAACGTACAAAAATCTGATTTAGCAAATTACTAATAGTGCTTTTAAGTACTATAGCCAATTTTCAAAATTATTGTAGCCTAAAGTGTCACGGAATAAGGGCCTCCAGATTTTTCAGTAATTTAACAAATTGGAAACCAGGGGTAGATTCTGAAATGATATCTGAGGTAGTGATTTATGCCATATCCTAAGAATACCAGCTCCAGCTATACCTGGTCAGGAAGTACAAAAGCCTGACATAAGATTTTGTGATCGCATTCTCAGGCTCGCTAAACACCGTTTGATTACTTTGAGAATTCTAACATCGGACATCACCTGTGTTAAAAGTATATGGGATATTTAAGACATGTCATACATAAGAGGTCTTTGTGAATCCATCCCCTGATTTTTTAAAAGTGATATGAGATATCAAATTTAATATTTCTACAAAAAAATTATAAAATGACCTTAGTTACCAATATATTGAAAACAATGTATATAAAGTAGCCAAGATACAGAAATTAGTAGATATGCCTGTACATTATATCTGCATTCATTACTGTAGTATGCAAATAATTTTTTGATATCCGAAAAGAATTGTTAAATTGTGGATTTTGTAAAATTATACCACCTGTGGCTTTCATTTTTGTATGATATTTTAGTTTGTTGATGTTATTTCGAATTGTTTAACAAAAAAGTTCAAAATTTTCTTGAGTTTAGCTTATTTTAAGGCTAATACATATCCAATAGGAAAAAAGACTGTTGTTTATTGTTGTGATAATATCAACTATAAAATAGCCGCTATTTTATACTTTAAACATGCTAGCTCTTTAACAAGCAAAGGATTGGATGCCCTTTTAAAATCACTATTGCTTACTGCTCTCAGTGCATACTGTTGCAGTTTCACGATGCAAAGGAAGTAAAATTTGGCCAGAAAAGAGCCGTTGTAGTGCAGTTCAAATTGAACATGTTTTGTCCAAAACTGTCACCCAAAGACAGCTATTTTTGGCAAAATTTTGAAAATGTTCACTCAAAGACCCCTATTTTGGGTGAAATTTTTGAAAATTGTCTAAAAAAGACCCCATTTGGGAGAAAATTTTGCACATTTGTCGCTTGAAAACACCTTATTTTGGGGGCATTTTGGCCGTCTCTCAACCAAAGACCCCAATTTTTTTAGTCATCTGTCACTGATTGCCCCTGCGTTTTGAAGCGTCAGCCTTACACCCATATCCATTTCAATAAGTGATTGCATCCCAGCATGAAACTGAGTTTCGTGAAGAGTCACTCATCGAGTGCCCTATTCTTCACCGTTGTAGGCAGACTGTGAATCCGGAGGACTATATTTCCTGAGTTGGCCACAAGGCCGGTTGTAAGATAGTTTTATAGCTACATTGCATTCACGAATGTTAACTTTATAGATCAAATACGCTGAGTGACGTTGTTTCCTGACTAAAAGATGTTAGTAGGGTGGCCACAATGTGGAGATGGGGCCAATGTATCCAGGAAGTGGGCACAGGAAGGGTGCTTCACTCTGCGCAAAGCACGGACCCTTTGGCAATATTCGGTTTTCAATGACGGCTTTTATGAATTTAAAAGTTGATGTTTCCCAAAATTGCCATTGGATAATTAAACTAGTAACTTTGTTAAGTTATAATTTGAATAAGCAAAATATCCTTAAATTTTTTGACCCCCCCCCCCAATTAACCATTGGGAAATTTATGGATTCTTCCGTCCGCCTTTTTGGGGCTTTAACTTTTTTTTAAAAATCCCACCCATATTTCCCACCCCCACCGACCACCAGAGTATTTATGAACACCTCCCTTACACGTGCGTAATTGAATCTGAGAAATCATTGAACCCCCCTACTTTGCATTTCAAGATCTGACAACGTAAGGATTAAGGGTTGGATAACAAATGTGAGGTCCTAAGTACTCAGAAATATAATCTCACCCGTACTAAGTCCTTCTAGTCCTTCGTTCTCCCTCAAATTCTTTCTCTGCTTTCTGATATACGGAAGTGGTGGGGAAAATAAGTTATGGGTGCTCCTCCGAGATGTTGTCCACTGTTTTAATGGCATTTTTAATATATTTTACTAGTGATATTTGGTAGTACTTTGTTCTTCAAAAGTATTTGGGTATATGGTTGCCTGCCACTGTGTCTTTTCAACCAATTTGCAAAGGTGTCCCCGGATTTTCGGAATCTCGCCTCTTTTGAGACTGTTTCCAAATTCTTTCTGTCTTCAAAGCAATCTTTGTGGTTGCAAATTTCTTGCACCCCTATAATTTTCTTCCTTGAACCTTGAATATTCCTGCTCAGATGAAACCCTTGAAATAGAGGGGCTGCTTCCTTCTTATAATCCAAAACACGTAAAATTCTGCAGGGTCCGAATGTCAATTTCTATGATCATATTAATCCCTTACGTCTCTTTTCCGGAAAATGGTCCCAATAGAACCACGAAGAGGTTCTTTTCTACATTGAGAGATGTTCCTGTCTGTGGTGCAGTCCGGCAATCACGAGGTAATGTCCACTGATCTGCTTCCAGTAGTCCCACTCTGCAAGAAACCTTATTTCGGCCATGGTGGATTCTGGTTCGGACCTGTTGAGACATTGCCATTCACCCATGAGGATCAGCTCCAGGTGGAAGATGCTCACGAGGTTCGATACCAATAGATTTTACTCTGGTTGATAGCAGTCCTTCTTCCACAAGCAACTCTCTTAAACTCTTAGAGACTGTTTCAATGGTTTTTGGCTTTGCATATCAGGAACTCTCCTCTTGGATTAAAGTGGTGTAGCAAACGTGGTCTCTGTCCAGTCATATGGTGCTTCACATTATATAGATACTTGCAAATCCTACGTTCTTGCATGCTCGCTACACTGCGACTGCTACTAGATTTCTGGATGAGCAATCCGGTTAGGATAGTATAAGTGGCAGTCGCCGTAATGCAGGATTCATTTTGCGGGAGGGGGGTGCGGAAACTTTTGAAAAGTGGACCTTTTTTTCGAAAAAGTGGACTTTTTGCTAAAAGTGGACCTAAACCCCCTAAAGTTGTCCTTTTTGGACTTTTGAGCATTTCATCACCAACCAAGTGGACTTTCTTGTGCAACTTTATCTAAATTTTGGACCGTTCATCCACAAAATCACAAAACAAGTGGAGCCTTGTGCCCCATTTGTGTGAATTTGGGGGGGGGGGGTGCGGTCGCCCCCCGCACCCCCCCTGCGTACGGGCCTGATAATTTGTCCGTTGGTGTTGGGCGAAGACATCCTGTGATAAGCCGGCAGCTGACATTTAATGTTGGATCAAACTTCTTGGCATGTTTTGATCTTTCCCATACAGGGCACTCTGTACTCTGCACAGCACAGGGCAAGTGCCGTCGATCTAAGTGTATGTGGGCGAGCACCCCATCTTGTGCCAGTAAGTTTGTTCAAGATGTTATTGCATGAACATACTTTGCTCTTCGTCTTCTTGATATGGGTCTTATAAGAGAGAGTGCGGTCCAAGGTAACTCCTAGGTACTAGGTAGACAGGATTATCACGGTGCTCCAGGGGTGTTCCAGACCAGGTTACTTTAAGCTGACGTTTGGCTTCACGGTTGCGTAGATGGAAAGCACACACCTGTGTCTTGGATGGATTTGCACGTAGGTGGTTTTCCTCATAATAAGGAGTGAGTTAATCCAAAGCTTTGGAGAGTCTCTCTTTGACAACTATGAAGTTTGCATCTTGTGCACTAATTCCAAGACTGTCTGCATAGATAAAACGACAGGTTCCTGCACTCCTAGGTTGGTCGTTGGTATTGATGTTGAACAGGAGAGGTGCGAGCACGCTCCCTTGGGGTAGTCTTGAACCTACGCCATGGGCTCCTCTTGGCTCCTAGTTGAACAAAGAACAGTCCTGTTTGCAAGTAATCCTTGGATGAGCTCAGTCAAGCAGATGTCCTTGGTGAGTTCCAGAATCTTATGGAGTAAGCATCTGTGATTAACAGTGTCATACGCTGTTGAGAGGTCAACAAACATGACTACGGTTACCAAACCCTTCTCGAAACCATCCTCGATGTGTTGAGTTAGGTTGAGTACTTGACTTGTTGTTGATTTGCTTGGCCAGAAACCTGCTTGTTCTGGTATCTGGTATGAGGTGTTCGTCTATCACGGTGCGATGCGGTCGAGCAGGAGATGTTCAAAGAGCTTGTAGGTATGGCTGAAGAGTGATATTGGTCTATAGCTCTAGAAGGGTCTTTCCCAGGCTTTAGGAGTGCCATAACATGTACTTTCCTCCAGATCTTTGGGAACCTGTGGGAAGTAAGGCAGCAATTGTAGAGCTCAAGAAGCCATTCCTTTGCTACTGGGTTGAAGTTTTTCAGCTACTCAGTTGAGGTGTTGTCAAGGCCTACTGCTTTTCCTGGTTGAAGTTTAGCAATACCAGTTTCCAGTTCGTCCATGTTGAAGAGGCGAGTAAAACCAGGGTCGCCACTATACCTCTAGTGGTCTAGTTTGATCTTCTTGGGCTTCGTATCTTGCTGCACTTGCCATTTAAAAGCAGTTGGTGGGCAACTTGGTTGGGTGTAACATTTGGCTGCTGTGGAAGGTTCTGTTGAATCCCCTCGAAGCTTTAGGATGGTAGACCATGCTTTCTTGCTGTTATGGGTCATATCGGTGGATTCAAGGTTCCAGGTTTTGATCTTTTCTGGGAGATCCTCTCCGACACTTTATCAATTGTTTTAGCTGAGAAAGGGTCAGCTTCAAACATGGTGGTATACTCTTGATATTCTTTAGAATATATACCAGGCCTTTCCAAGGAATGTGCTGTCTTACCGCCTCTGGGTATGAATCTCCGGGCAGTCTTGTTCACTAGTTGGGAAAATTTGTCATAGTTATGGGGGTTTGGATCAAGGTCATCCAGGTCATCAGTGAATCCTTGCCAGTCATCTTTCTTATAGTTAATAGAGGTGGTATATGGCATGAGTGTCTAAATAGCACCATGTTTTTGTGGTTTTGGTGTAACATATTATGTCTAGGATATTCGATGCCCTAAAATGATGACAAGATAAAAATAAATAAATAATAAAACAAGAACTTGTAAAGCGCCTACTTGCCAAAGGATACTAGGCACAAAGAAGGAAGGGAGAAAAACTGGAAAGCTAGATGTTGGAGAAAGGGTGTGTTTTAAGAAGCTTTTTGAAAGACATGATGGAATTAGCTCTCTTGATGGCAGGGGCAAGGAGTTCCAGAGACAAGGGCCAATGATGGAAAAAGCCCGGTCTCCAAAACTCCTACGCCACTGTGGGACAGCAAGAAACTCACCAGCAGCTATGGAAGGGAGAGAATATGAGGAATATGTCTATGACTCAAAGTGAATAAAGGTAGCTGGGAGTGGCAGATTTCAAAACCTTGTATGTGTGCACAAGCGTACAAAATTTTATTCTAGCAGAAACGGAGAGCCAGTGTAATTCAAGAAGCAAGGGGGAAGTGTGCGTGCGCTTAGGCTTCTTGAAAATTAGCCTGGCTACTCTATTTTGCAATTTCTGGAGGCGAACAAGGTCTTTCTTGGAGACACCATTAAGGATGGAACAGCAATAGTCCATTCTGGACAGGACAAGGGTCCAAACAGCATTATTGCATGCATTAAAGGTCAGAAACCTCCTGATGCGACTTATATTACAAATTTGCCAGTTTGAGCGCGAAAGAGAAGTCATGTGATCAGTCATACTCAGGCCACTGTCAAAAACCACACCAAGATTTTGAATGGAGGAGGAAACATCGATTGCAAGTTCGCCAACATGAAGAGTGAGATGCTGAAGGGCTGAGTGATGGAACTGGGGAACAGGCAAGAAAGAGCTCAGTCTTGGAATTGTTCAACTTAAGTTGATTATTGCACAACCAAGACTGCAACTCTTCAGTGCACTGAGAGAGCCTAAACAAACAGCAGGCAGCATCTCCAGGCCGTGTAGGATCAAACGTACTGAGTAACTGAACATCATCAGCATATAGATGATACTTAAAGGCTGACTCAGAGATTTTTTAAATATACTTTTTGTAACATGAAGAATTTTTAAACTTCTACCACACCACAACATTGACAGTCAGTGAAAAATTCACTGACCATCCAGGATTTGAATCTGGGACCTTCAGTTTACTAGTCCGATGCTCTACCAACTGAGCTAATGGGTCAGATGGGGAAGAGCAGTGATGTTGTATCTGTAGGCCTTCAGTCCAATCCTTTTGAGCTTCTTTCTTCACGATACTTTTTGTGTATTTACTAAAAATAGTAAACTAGAACTAAAGATAGTCACCTAAAATGACCAATTCCAAAGTTTGAGATGAATTGGACCTTGCGTTTCCATGCAGTAAACATTTATGTGTAGTATAACAGTGCCATAGGATACTGTGTGTAACAAAAATTCTGGATCCGGAAATTTATACAAAGTTGTGATTTTCTATATGAAGGACTTCGATTTGAGCTTAGCTATTTCACACAGTAATTAGTATACGGACAAGCATGATGTATATGCAAAAAACACAATTTGTTTAAAATTGAGAGCGCCCTTCTCGGGAAATCTGAGTCAGCCTTTAATGCCATGTTTGCGAATAATTTGACCAATGCAGCTAGTGTAATAACATCCAGGAATTGGATTTTGTCCTTTGATTTGACATAATGTGAATTTTGAGGAGTGCAGTTTGTTGATCTTATCTAATGAATTGTCCCAGTTCGAACATCATTCCTGAGTATAAAAGAGGGAGTTGTTTATCCATATACATGTGGAAAGCTTCTATGCATTTATCCATATCCATTATTTGTTGCACTAATTTATTGACAACTTTGCAACTTGTACTTAATGTTAAACAAACATGACATGTGACCACTGTACAGACGGAATTCATTTTTCTGAATGTGAATTCAGAATCTATACAAATATAAACAGCTACAACTTTAATTAAAGAATGTTAACCCTTAAAGATAAGCAAGAAAATGGCAAGACAGTTTGACCAATCCAAAGTGTTAAAAGTCACCTTGCTGTTTATAGTTGCCCCATTTTATAGTACTTTTTTTCTTCCAATATGGGAATCCCGCCACCCACAGGCAATCCTAGCTAGAGCTTAAAAGGGCATTTCGTGATCCACAGCCTCGTCTCCTCCCCCTCCCCAACTTACCTAAAAAAGGTGGAGATTTTTCTATCATCTGAACTGTTAGCCTTAGTAATCCACGTGTGCATAATCTTATGTGCAAATTTGGTCGCATCTGTAAGAAATTCGCAATTTCATATTTTAAACGGACAGAACAGCACAGTAACCTATGGGGCCGTGGGAAACGAGCAATAATTGCTCATAACACAAAACTGCAAGATCGGGATCAGCTCAAATTTTGAGAATAAGCTTTTCTTAAGTATATCTAGTGATCAATGAATAAAACAGAAGGCGCTGAAATCACGAAATGCACCTTTAACTTCAGGTTTCAGTTAGAATTATAGTGCTTTAGACCAACTTGAAATGTTTTACAAAAATAAATTAATCATATGCTCCTGTATATTTTTTTCACAAAAGAGGCTTCTTAGGCTGTCAAATTGTGACATATTTTTTAATTTGATCAATGAAATTTGAAGTGCCAAAGTTTAGCAGTTAATGCATCATGGCCTGAAAGGCAAAATGTTGTACTCCAAAGATGAACAAAGCACATCTTCTCATCCTCATCTTGCCTGCTACATGCACTTTCCACGTAAGAATATATTCAGCATAGAATTATTGAAAATATTAAATTTAATCCCGGTATTTAATAGCAATCTCTCTTTCTTTTCTTCTTTTAGTCAGAGCACAGTGGCTCCATTATTTTGTTTTTTCAGGGCAGAGAGGGGATATCCATGTATGACTCCCTTCCTGGCCTTCCTCTCCTTCTTTCCCCTTCTCTGTTCTTTCTCAATCCCTCCCTCTCCTTCTATCCCCTTCGTTCTTTCATGAGAGAGCGTGGCCCGCTTGGTTAGGGGTCTTTGCCTTTGGTGCAGGATGTCCTTGGTTTTGAGTTTCGTTAGGGCACTTCTGGGGATGGATGCCGAACCAAATTAATGGATTTGAGGTGTAAAGAACTAATTGATGAAAACGGGAATTCCGCTCTGCACATTGTTCATTTGGACTTGGGCAAATGGCTATAAGAATATCCTGTCCTTCGGAGGAACGTTGGTCGTCGGTCCCATATGCATGGAGAATCACGCTTGTACATGTATGAAATCGCCGCCGTTTCCATAAGAGTAGGATAAAACTGGATTGTTCCAAGTCATCCTTGGAACCCTGCAATCATTGGAAAGCAGTGCCTAACCCTGATGGGGGGCAATTCATCATGCCACGATCTCGTCTCCGACTTACCTAAAAATTATATTTTATTCACTGAACTGTTTTGGCCCAATAGATATGTGTTCATTATCTAACGTGCAAATTGACATCCTCGAGAAGAAAGTTGTATTTGTGTTTTCTGTACCGGACAGAAATTAAAAACAACACAATGGCTCATTGTGAGACAGACATATGCTCATAACATCAAAACCCACACCATCAAAATTAATTTTTTTGGATATCTTGAGAAGTAAAAGTAACAGTGTCTATAGCTATGATCACATACATGTTAGTTCCTTTACATTCACACTTTCCTGATTTTCAGTGGTGCCATTTTTTCAGTCAAACTACAAATATTTAGGCCTACACTTTACCTTAATTGCTCCGACTTTTGTGGTTCACTTAGCTTTAATTCAGAAATATTAAGATGAAAGAAAATTCACTACAAATAACTTCCGCATCTACGCAATAAAATTAGTGTACTTGGGTTCAGTTAATTTTATTGAGTAAAATCATGAGTACTTAAGTTATCAATAATCACGTATTTGATGTTAGATACCAAAAACCGTTTTTCTTGATTACCGGCCTTGGGGGCACGTATACGCAGATCACTTAACTTGAACTGGCCGGGCCCAAGCTACACACACCAACCCCCCAGTTTTTGTTGACGTAACTTACGACCCCCCCCTCCGAGAAAAAGGATGGACAGACCCCCGACATGGCGTAATAGATCGCAAAAATGAACACTATCAGACAAACACATGAAATGACTACTACAGGGGTGGAGGTTTTTTTAGGCATCTAAATCAAAAATTGAAGCGAATAGATACTAAATGACTGCTAAAATACAAAAGTATTTACAAATGATTATTTTAAAAGTGCAATGAATTTAAAGTAACTTTTGAAAGAAACGTGAGTGTAAAAACTACTAGTACAAATTCATTGCTTGTGTCTTCTTTCATTTTAACCAATTGTTTCTCACTTTGATTAGTGAATTACTGATTTGAGTCTGTTTTTTATATAAAAATGAGAATTACAACTCAACAGTAAAGTTGCAGCAACAGTTGCGACGTAAAATGAAATAAACCTATTTTTTTTGAACAATTTAAGCTTTTCATTATTTACCTATGTTAGGAAATATAAAAAATATCATTGATTGAGCATTTACAATTCACCATTTTGAGTCCAACAATTACTAGCACACACCTATCAATTTTTTCAGTGTGTTTTTCACATCTTTGAAGTATGTTTTTCATTACAATTGTAGGAGTTGAATCCCAATTTTATTTCATGTCCATGACACAAATTTCTACTTATTAACTGCAAGGACCCCCCCGGTCACAAGCCTCTGGAACATTTCATATTTTTTATCTTAAATTTTCAATTAGTCCATCTACTATAACAAAGAGTCACAAGTAGAGGGACATTCAAGTATAACTGGCTTCTTGGTGAAAATTGATATTTTTCCTCAATCAAATCTCCGTTTCTTCTTACCCCATAAGACTTGTATCATCACTGAAAGTGATAAGCTGCTTTCACACGTTTCCTGCAAGTGGTATCCTTGGTATATGATAATGATATGCAAGGCTATTTTGCTCTGGTGTCTGTCTCACCTCTGTACCTTGTGCTAAACACAGCAGGGCATTGGCGGGTTGTTTAAAAAAGTCCTATATAAATAGCCATGCATGGCCTTCATTTACTTAGTTAACATGTTTAATGTTACTACATAGACCATGTATACATGTGATATTATGTTACCTATTGACAGGGTAATACAGAGAAAATGTAAAATTTAGCAACCGATCACTTGAGAGGTAAATATCATCCTCGAAGTATAGAAGTTTTACACATAACTTTCGAAGGGCTAATAGTACCAAGTTTTCAAGTAGATGTAAATGATTTGTTACAAAACAGCTTTGCTTATATAAATTTAACAATTTCTTTAAATTTAACACACAATTCTAACCAATCACATTTAAAATATAAAAAGGTGTTTTTTCCCACAGGATGTCATGAATATAAGTGATTATTACGTGACACAACATTTGGATCAACAAAACTTTGAATAATAATAATATAAATAATAATCTAATTACTAGCACGTACCATGTCAATAGGATTTCACTTTGAAGTATAACTTCTTGCTGTGGAAAAAACCAGAACATGTAACAGGGGCAAAATTGGGTATTTGAAATTGTTAACTAGGTATCAACACTACTATTTTTTTGTTGTTGAGATAAGGTTTGAATTGGAAACATACCCTTTCAGTTTTGCACCTTCCCGCTCCAATAAAGATTTAAACTGACATAAAAATATGGAATAATTTCAAATGTTTTCCACCAAATGTATATTTCATCTTGTACCTTTGATGCGTTTCAAGCAGACTACGAGGATCATATTCCACTTTCCAGCCGAATTACGAATCATACTGCTATTTGCCACTGGAATTCATTGTTTCATCATCGTGTGCCTTCATAGGTTCCAACAACTGAATTTGGAAATTATATTATATTTTCCAACTGAATTTGCATTTCAGGTCTGTGCCTTCCACCTTACAGCCGGATAAGGTTTAAACAACACCGGAATTAGAATCATAATACTAGTTTTCCACCGAATCCATCTGTTGGGCTGTGCTCCATACCTACCAGCTGGAAAAGGGCTTAAAATGACAGCGTGGAATTTTTTGTATCATTGCTGTTAATTTCCCAACTGGAATTACTTTTTTGGGTTATGCCTTCCATGGGGGGTATGGAATTCATCTGGAATAGCCCAAGCTAGCGTCGGTCGACCTTCAGCCAATGAAGTATGTACCCACCATATAGCCCCCGTAATTAATTTTAACTTTTCTACATTAGCTGCAAAGGTTGCGAGCACACAATCATGTATTAAAGAATTTTAAAAAAAACCGGTTATGCACGTAGATTTTGATAAAACAATCCTTTTTTTCCGTTTGAACATGTCGACTTGGCTCAAATCCCTCAGGTAATTTTTGCACGTCTCCTCATCGTTTGAAATTTAAAAGCTAATCAAATAGTCCAGGTGGAAGTTTGTGCCACAGACTGAAGGATGGAAATGGAGTACAAGACTTTTTATATGATAGGTTTTTAGTTTATTAGGACCTAAGCAATAATTTTTGAAGGGGTGTGAAAAAGTTGGTGCAGTTGCATTTTTGAAAAAATACAATCTGGTGCATTCCTGTCAAAATCAACTAAAAAAATACCTTAAGTATTTTTGATAGAGACAATTTTTTGCGGTGTTGTTCGCACGAGGAAGTTGTTAATATGTATTTGGTCATTACATTGCCTCAAAAATCCAATTTGGTGCTGAAAAGTCAAATATGCGCTTCGAATCATTAAAATGATCTTAACTCCTCCAGTATACATATTTATGATAGGCCGAATAAACACATAAAACATGTTCTGCAGGTGCCCAAAATCTTACCATTGAACAAAATCTGCAAGAAGTATTTTAACACCTCTAGAAATGCATTTCGAAAGCCTCCATACATATCAGTGTCTCCACATTTTGCAGTGTAGGGCTTGTATCTTTGTCCTATAGGTATGTTTTTATTATGTTTACACTTATGGGATATAGGGTACTTTGGTCACTAGAAACCCTTATTTGGCATTTCTCGTAATCGACATTTTTTATATTCAATGGCAGCCATATAGCCGGCTTTAAAGATACGTAAAACCTATAATATATCTAATTATATGTAGTTACATCACTAATTAATTATTATAAAGGTGTAAATGAATGTATGGGATAAGTTTGACAATTTCACATCCTTATCTGGCTTTTTGTTTCGTTAAACATGGCAAACATTTAAGATTGGAGCCAATATGCGTGCCCTTGTTAGTTCTTTAAAACCTATAAATTACGAGACATCTGTATTGTATTTGTTTATACATCCAAATGATTATTAAGTTTAAATTAAAAGCTATAAAGTATATTGTATGTCTTTGACATCATCAAAACTCGTATTTGGTATTTTTGTTTTGTAACAACAATGCTTAAAATTCAAAATGGCGGCCATGTATTAATGAATATAAGGACAATTTGTAAGTTTTGAAGATCTTGAAAGGAGTCATATTGGCTGCCATCTTGATTGGTTAGCATGTTAACACACTCGAAATGCCAGATATGATTTCCTAACTGGTTAAGGAGGCCTAAATTTGCATCTATCACAAAAACTTGATGAGTTAATGGTCAATTGGGTGATTTAGGAGCATATGGATTTCGGTGTGGCCATATTGGATTTGATGGTAATGTTGTGATCAAATCACATCAAAAATCTGTCCAGTAGATTCCTCGGGTTTACCGGATAAAATCAATAAAATTATGGCCATTTGAATTAATTTGGGAGTGGTAGCCGGCCATATTGGGTTTCTAGAAAATGCACTGGCACGGAAAATTTGCACACCCTCCAGAATTATTTGCTTAGGTCATCATTCACGTAAAATCGATCGATAGAAAAGTCTGTAGTCCATTCCACCCTGCACCCACAATTCCTCCGATTCCTCCTGACTAAAATGTTTAATGAACGTCTAACGTCTCATGTCTTCTCTCATAATGATTCCTCATAGCTATCACAACACGTACAAACAAAACTAAACCGCTTAACCAAGGTAGCCCAATTATTTTATGGTCATTTGCTTAATAACTTATAACATATATGGCATTAAAGGTGTGTGATCCGATTTGGTCCAATTTTTTTTTTTATGAATATGATGTTTTCTTCCTCACACACGGAGCATATTCCCAGAAAGTTCTGATTACAAAATTTGAGTGTACTCGGTACAGCTATTTGGATAGTAGGAGCAATGTGTACCAAATATGCCCATGCATAGAACTGTGTTGTAAGCTAGTGTGGACGACGACGACCACACTTGGGGACGGTTTTGCTCATAAAACCAAAAGGAAACATTTATGGGGCTTAAATTTCACTGGGCTAATGAGAAAAATATGCACCTATTTCTGATATCAAAATCTTAATTTTGATAGAGTAAGGTAGGGGGATGAGGTTGCCGATCTGGTCACCTACCTTTAATATAGGCCTACTATATTTCTGTATTTTAAAAGAAATGTTTAGTTATCACGTTGACACTGTAGGTTTCTTGTGTACAACATGATATTAATATACCATATATTTTCTCTCCATTAATCAGATAATTCGACTAACATGGTGGACAAGATTTTCTAATGTCAAACGAGAGCCCATGGATGAAGAAGAGGAAAAAGCAGATGAAAAACATGAAATGATAAAAAGAGAGAAAGAGAAACAGCTAGCTTTGAGTACGTAGATTATTTTCAATTTAAAAACAAACACAATTTTAATTCATACAAAAGATGTAATGATACATTTCAAACCATTTGTAACCCTCTGAACCCTGTTTTCAATATCCTTGAGTCATAGTTTAAACGCAATTGACTGACATTGAAACCATTCCATATGACTGCATGGTAGCCTCCCGTCACACGTTAACTTGGCCTAGTAGATGTATAAAAAGATTTACATTTCTAATCATTGTATCAAGCCGAACAAATTGAGTCTATTTTACATAAATCAGAGCCTTTTGAGAACTTGACCCCTGTACTGCTGATTTTGTGACCTTCGACCTCCGTAGTACATTTTACAGTGTTTCACACGACCATTGACTTTTTTGTTCCTTGATGCTATCCAGAGAATTTGAGGTGTATTTGAACAATATTGGAGTATTTTAAATATTTGACCCCTTTTTGCACAGGATGTTACCCGGCAGCAATATGAAACATTGAATCTTGATCCTATGCTAACATGACCAGACAATCAAACCTTTTGTACCTTTTCAGCTGAATAAACTCTCTGGGCTTCTGGTCTATAACATTTAAAACTCCATCAAATATTCCCTTGATTTTTACTTGCTTTTAATGCCTTTATCTCATCATTTTTAATTATTTTCACAGAGGCAAGTGGTAATCTATCTTTCCCAAGAAAAACGTGGAATTTCCTTTGCGGAATCAGCAGCACACCACCTCCGGAAATAACTCCAGAAGAGAAGCAAAGAGCAGAGGAGAAAATGACCACCATTGTGGAGAATCCAAAATGGCAGATCTTTGCTTCGGCAAATGCAATCCTTTTATGCGGTGTCGGTGTGTTTGTGTTTGCTTATTTTGGTTAAGTGTTGTCTTGACTTTTTAGTTTGCAACAGGGTTAATTTAATTCATTGTTGGTCCATCCATAATGTAACACCTGTTTCGTTGTTGTGACGGTCAATCATGATTCGTGATATAAAAATACATCCATAATTTCTGACAGAAAGTACTCAAAATAGGTTTAAAAAAGGCTGACAAAAGGAAAAGTTCAATATAACAACTACATTTGTCATAGCTTTTTGTAATGAACAGCGTGCCATTGGGTTTTTTTACGATGACGAAAGTGTGTTCGTGCGGCGCGAAGCCGTATCTGTCTATGTTTATAGGATGTGTGTCGTGGGTGTTTTTGCATGTATTAATTATGTATTAAGTATTTTGGAATAAAATTATCGAAAGAGAAAATGACACATTTCCATGATTCATACGATGTTCAGCTGTGAATACAAACGTTTTCGGTAGATGAAATCTAATAAAACTATATATGAAGACGGATATTCTTTCGTCCTTTCCCTCAAATGAAGTGTGCATTTTCAGACATTTTAAAGCATTTCTTGCAGATGCCTGGCAGAAGTGGGTCCATCCCTTTGTTTATCGCTTACGGTCAGTCAGGCTAGTGGTGTATAGCCTATATTTCCTCTCTTTTCTCTGAAGATGGCACCGTAGGGCTATAGTTGAGATGCTCGGTGCATGTTAAATTTTGCAAGAATTTGTTGAAAAAGAAAAAAAGTAAGGCGAAGCATAGTGCTTAAGATATTTATATCGCTAAGATGGCGTTATAATATCATCCATTTTGTGATAAATATTATTTTGGTTTCATCTATGTAACTTTTGAGAAAGATTCTTTGAGAAAGGTACTTATTTGCATCATAACAAAATAAAAATGGAATTCCCTAGTGCAAGATGATGCAAGGTGGTGTTTACAAGTCTTAGAGATCATTCTAGATGACAATTACTCTAAAAGCTTGTATTTTCCAAGTATTGTGCAAGGTTAAAGATTGCATCATAAGACATCACACGATGATGTTATTTTGCGTTGATCCAATTGGACAGTGTTTGGCTTTGGTTATTCATGATGAATTTCTGATGAAGATTCCCGGTGGATTTTTTATTTGTAAGAATATTGACGCTGCATGCTGTCATTTTGGAGTCTTCTCTGTGAAGCCATATCATCGTTGAACTGCAACGTTTCTTTAAGTCTGGACATTAGTCGCCATGTCAGAGTGGACATAAAGAAATCATTTTTTTTGCGTATACATTGCAGTGTTGGGCTATTTTATGTCTGATGATTTCCTGATGAAGAATCCCGTGGATTTATATTGTGGAATATTGCCACTGCATGCTGTTCATTTTGGAGTCTTCGCTGTAGGACAAAATATCGTCGTTCAACTGCAACGCTTCTTTTAACTCAGTAATTAGTAGCCACTTCAGCGTGGACATTAAAGAAATCATTTTAATAAATTATTGTGTGCATTAATTATAATTGCCAATTGTAATTGTATTTTTGACATTCACAATTCTTACACCTATCTATTGAACCTATTCTTTAATATAATATAATAACTTTGTTGTATATGTACACAAGGCTCATTTGTTTTTGTTTAAAGTGTATTCTGCCCTTGGCATCCATGGCGATGCGTAACAGAAATAGTGGATCTTTACCTGAATGTTTCACATTAGATCATTTGTGCACAATGCTCATTTGTTTGGTTTACAGGGTATTTCTGACCTGGCATCCTGTAATGCCGTAACAGAAATTAGGGGCTCTTAAACCTTACTATTCAAAATTCAGATCTTTGTGCACAAGGCTCTTTTGTTTTGTGTTTAAAGGGTTTTCCTGACCTTGGCATCCAGGTGATGCCGTAACAAATTAGGGGCTCTAACAACCGTACTGTTCAAATTCTGATTATTGGTGCACATGCTCATTTGTTTTGTTTAAAGGGTATTTCTACCCTTGGTATACGATGTAATGCCGTCCGTAACAGAATTATGGGCTCTTAACCTGTACTGTTCTAAATTAGATCATTTGTGCACAAGGTTCATTTGTTTGCGTTTTAAAGGGTTATTTCTAACCTTGGCATCTATGTGATTGCCGTTGCGTAACAGAAATTAGGGCTTATATACCTGTACTGTTCAAATTCAGATTATTTCTGACCTTGGCATCCACAAGAGTCGTAACACTGGCAACTGGAATACCACCAGACTATGTGTAGATTTCTGAAGTAAACTGAGCATGAACGTGAATCAAAAGTGTCGTCCTAAAAGCACACGAAATTCACTGTTGATTTTGATATCTTCATCAATTCAAAGCATGAGATTCCAAATGTTTAGCTGAGATTTGTTCTGGTCAAAGAAATGAAGAAATAATAACCTGCCGCTGTCTGAAAACAATCTGATTGTCGCTAGTAAAAACCATAATAAAATACTACCCTAGCTGTGCGCCAGAAAAGTCCATAGCATCCTCAATCACTGATGGTCTTAAATATTTCTGGCTAGGTAACTTCGTCGAAGAGTTAGTCCAGCAGGACTAACTGGCGTCATATATGTCAAGATGGATACCATCTAGAATAGCTTTTTTTAAGTTAGTGAGGTTGGCCAATATTTTATATACGTGGCTAGAGCCTCTGATTGTATTATGATGCCAATCCAAACAATTAATTTAGGTATCATGATAAGTTCGTCTCACCATCGAAAGATATACATATCGTTTTAAAAACAACAACAATAACGAAAGATTTGTCAGTTATTTCTCGCCAATAAGATTCCATAGAAGATATACGATGAAGTGTATATAGCCAACAAATTGATACCTTTACAGGAGTCAACGGCCCAATCGTTAATAGCCTCGTCCCCAGGACTTCAGATTTTACCTGAAATGGGCAAATATTGGTGTCTGGAGAAGGCTGCTATTTTTTCATTTCATTTGCCCCGTGAAATCTGATGGCTATAGTAAATCCAAACGACCGGAAGACTTCCAAAACTTTTTTGGGACACAGTCCACTGTTCGGGAGGAGGCATTTTGTATCTACAGAATCAATAACATCTCAAGTTGTGTCTTTGTATTGTTCTATGATTTTATTGTAAAAAACGAAACAAATAATTATTGTTTCCCTTTCTTGACTACTGACCCCCTTAAATCCTGTTCCCATGGAGCTAATGTCACCATGGTGGTTCATTCTCTAGCCCAATTAGTATACTTCAATTTGCTTTTTATCCATCTCTCTAGGGTAAATCGTTTTCGAGAAATCTTGCGCGCCGCGATGACATATATATCGATGGCAATTTAGTCTAGAAACACTGTTTTTTAGGTTTTTGTATATTTTAGAAACACTGTTTTGCTCTTATTATATATTAAACAATTAGAGATTGCATTTTCACTATAATTTAAAACTTAGAGATCAACAGCAAATTTAGTTTTCGAGATATAGAATTTTAAAGCCGAAAAAGTTAAATATCGCAGCTTGAAAAAACAATAAAATACATAAGAAATAAAACAATAAATTTCGCTCGCGAAGTTACATTTTCGGTTACATTTTTGACCATAACTTTTGAACGGAAGCTCCGATTGTTGTCAAACAAAAAGCAAAAGAAAGGTAATTTTGTCCTGAATTTCAATTTGCAATTTGTATTTTTAGCCCTTCCAACCCCATATTCCCCCTTAATCTGGGATTAAATGTCTAAATACGATTTTTAACCCAACACACCCTCCTCAATTTATACCTCTCTAAAAGGGAAGATAGTCTCACGGTTGCTTGGATTTACTATAACCGACGTTTGCTTTGGAAGTTATAAGCGAAAAAATGCGCCATTGCGATTGACCAAAATTAATTTTACACAACATTCTATAGGGCAAATGGATTGAAATATCGCCGCGAAACTTTACACATGGTCTATTGGGGTCAATGTCATTCAAGCAAGATTAAAACTTTACTCAATTAAATCGCGCCATCACCTACAATAATAGACTATTCACATGAATTCACGAAGCGAAAGTGGGCCATGTGCTATAGATTTTGACCCTTGTCATTGGCAATATATGTTTTATTATTCTATATGACATATAACTTCAAATTCGTGTCTCATATTAGTCACAAACCAAACAATTTGATTAGAGGTTATAATGAAGGCGACATGTATAATGAATGACTGAATTAGTCGTTACGGATACATCTTTAATCAAAGTCACGCAACTTGCTGCAATGGAGGTATCTTCATTAATCATCTTTGAAGCCATACTCACGGACGGAGTTCGCAATACTCTGAGCTCCGACGAGAAGTTGTGTCATTGTCTCATCCGTTTGTTTTCAAACATCTTTGTATGTTATTCATCTAACGCTTCAATATTTCTTGCAACTGTTTCTGCGGTGCGAAAGCAAAAATCCATGGAATTTGTAAAGATGAACACCACATACTTGTGTGACTTGGAGGATGTGATTAACTTAACTGATCCGTTAATCGCCGATCAATGGCTAAGAAGCGAGAGTGAAAAGTTTATTGTCAGCGTACTAATACCGCTAGTTTCGGCAGTTGGTGTCTTTGGAAACGTGGCATTTTTGTTTATGGTATTGCGATTAAGAGAAATACGAAATAACTTGAACGCGTACCTTGCTAATTTAGCGATATGTGATATCATGTTTCTGCTGTTTTCAAACTTTTGGTATGCAGTTTATTCGAGCCATTCTCCTGTAAGCTCAGCTTTCGATATTAGTTCTTCCCTTGGATGTGCTGGATACATTTTGACAACGCGAATATGGTATGGGGCATCCTTATTTCTTGTGACTCTTATTTCAATAGAGCGATTCTATGCCATATGCAAGCCCCTAAAACATATAATGTTAAAGGGTAATGTGCGTACCTTCAAGTTGCTTTCAGCAATATGGATTGTAGAAGTTTTGCTAGCTCTATCTACAGTTCCAAGCTTTCTTGAGTTCAAAAGCTTTTGCTTATTGTGGCCCAAGGCAGATGAGTACCACAATCTACCAAGTACATTCGGTAAATGCTTTCCAGTAAGCAAATTTGCAGTAGCGTATGCAGTAATATGTGAAACATTTACGTTGACGGCATCAATGATTATCAATTGTTGGTTATTCTTTCGAATAATTATGGCTCTGTACCAACGTCCTTTGGCCACTGCTGCAGAAAAGAACACTGCCCTAAGCACCAACGCTATTCGCATTCGCCATCAAGTGACTCGTACACTGGTAATCAACGGAATAATTTTCTTCATATGCCAGACGCCTTATCAGCTTGTATTGTTTCGTAAGTTTTTTACACATATAGGAGGAATAGACATTTTTGGAATTGAACAATTTAACACTCTGGTTATTATTGGCCACGCTTGTTTACTTCTAAATACTATTATTAATCCGTATCTCTATGTTTTCAGCTGTCAGCATTACAGGGAGAGCAATGTACAAGCATTTGTCGGGTGAGGGTTCTCAGTGATTTGGCTAGGTAGCAATGTTCGTTCCAGGAGTTCTGGAAAAGTAAGTAACTTCCTAACGGGAAGGTTTCAGTAAACATATAATCTAATTATAATGGGACAGGTGTAGAAGTAACCATTGACCGGCCCCGTACTATACACTGTAAAACAGTTTCCGTAAATTTCGGGAGGAAATTTCTGGCAGCCAGTAATTTCCAGTCATTTTTAGGGTAAATTTACAGAAATTTTCTGTCAGTAAGGAAATTTGACAGAATTTTACAGAAATTTGTCTCAATTATGGAAAAATGTGTATTTTAAACAGAATTTTCAGTATTGAAAATTACGGAACCAAAAAACAAAATCCGGAAATCTGGCTGCCAGAAGAATTTTTTGTTGAAATATTTCGTAAATTAACATTTGTTTTTATAAAAAACAAAAAATTATCTTTATTGTTTTTGTAAAACAGATTTTCGTAAATACGGAAAATTCTGTTTTCTTAAATTTACGGAAAGTTTACAGTGTAGTCGGGGGAACAATGGTGAACAATAGGGCAATCGATTCAGTGACTCTTACGCAACATTGTTGTACGCTTTATTCCGTTTAGTCTATGGAGCCCGGGATATGGCTCCCACCGGACTATATCGCTTTCACACCGGTTTTGATTCTTTCTAAATACTGTATTTGATTTCCGTATTTCTATTTTTCAGCAGTAGCATTATAGTACCAGGTGGAGAGATATTGTATAATATAGCTTTAGTGTTCACCCTCGCCCTAATACCCCGCCTTTAAGCACCATTCTGATGGTTAAAGCCGGACTTCAGAGAATTTAACAATATTTTTGTAAATTAATTAAATAAGAAACTAGGAACTCAAGATAGTCGGCCTTAAAAACTGAAACAAAGTTTGAGATGAACCGGTTCTCGTTTTTGATGTAGTAAACATTATGTGCAGTATAGCAGTATACCATTGGGTGCTTTTTCTATTATATGAAGGACCTGGATTTGAGCTTAGACCTCAGCCCTTTTACATTCTTACAACGTTGCTGAAAGTTATGTGTTCCATTGTGATTAATGACAATTAATAGACATTCGATAGATAAGCGATGTGATCAGTAACAGTTTCAAGAAAGCATTTCTGACAGTTGATATAATATTCTTGGATTGAACATATATTGTAAACAGACAAACTTTCACAGTGTTGACCCGATTCAGTTATATAAAGTTTCCATCTTGTGTATTGAATTATATTAACGCCAATACCCCATGTGTAAATTGGATTTGCGTATTTCCAATCGTTTGAGCGCCCTCCTCAGAAAATCTCTGAGTCAGCCTTTTAAATTTTGTTCCCAGCATAAATCAAAATCAATGATACAATCAGTATGATAAAGGAAATGTGCAAGCTTGCTGATATAGGCAATGTTATAATAACCTCATTTTGGTGATTAAAGAATTTATTGTATTTCTATATTTTAAGAAAAGAAAAAAATCCTAGCAGGGAAAGTACCTAGTGCTATATTAAGGAGATACACAAATTTGTTTACATGTTTTGGAGACATTTCTAGAAAAGCTACTTTAGATAGATTGGCGATGTTATCAAACAAATATTGTGTCATATCGGTAGTTCCCAATGATGTCATCATTGAACTTTTTTTATTGGATAAAAATTGCATCATAAGATGATGTCATTTATGTGAGATCCAATTGGATAATGTAAGATGCTGTAATAGGCTATTATTAGATATTAGGGAAACCTAACTAGAGAACAAATATATATTGTGCTCACTGAGTGGAAAGACTCGAAGACAGTAGTTAATTTGAATATCCAGATATGGTAGATTGGTTCACTACCAGTGTTGATATATTAGATAACCACGGGAGCTTAAAATCTATTTTGTCGGCTGTCATCTTTCCAGCCAAAAAAAATGAGAATTTTGCACAGTTGCATTGGTAATTGGCTAGAAAAATACCGACTTTGCGTAAACACTTGAATGGTAAAACTCAAACTTCTTTATGTGTCGCATAAAAATGAAATTTAATATCGGGTCCCGATAATATTTCAACGGCCGCTGAAAATTCCAATATGAAACAACCGGGAAATAGCGCCATGCACATGTACATCTATTAGCTGTTCCGTTGGTTCACGCACGTCATGTTAGTATCATTTTTCGTGAGATTGTGCTATTTCATAATGGACAGACAAAAACGTTGGATTAGGATCGGGGATCCCGAATCTAATTACAACATCCCGTCTTTTATGATGCATTACACTTTTACGCATCACCGGTAACAGGTATTTTACTGAGACAATCTCCCAAAAAAAACTTTACATGAAATCTCACAATTGTAAATGGGGGAGCTCTTCAAAATGTGCTAACTTCAAAGAAGATCCCCATGGTTGGGTTTATATTGTTGAATTGTGACGCTGCCTGCTGTCATGTTGGAGGTCTTCGCTGTTAGGGACATGTCAATGCTACTGTCATTGAACTGTAATCACGTATGGGGACATATGTAAGAATATATCTACCTGTGTATTGTGATTGCCATGTAATAATTGTTTTGTACATTCCAAATTCTTGAACCATCGTTTTTTAAAGAATATAAAAAATCAGCCGTATTTATGAAATTTAGATATTTGGCACAAGACTCATTTGTTAGTATTTAAAGGGTGCTTCTCACTTTACCATCCTTGTGATGTCATAACAGAAATGAGGGGCTCGTCCGGGAATTGGGGGAAAAGGGAAAAGTAGGTGCCCGTACAGTTGGTCTCCGCTGCCAGTTAACTGCTTACCGGTGAAGATACTCTCTACACCACCAAACACTGTTTTCCATAACTTTAATTCTCAATTATCTCACATCTGACAAGAGGCAGTGCAGGCCCCCCCCCAATCTATGTCCTATATCTGCAGGAAAAACCCACCTAGAAACTGTCATCATCGCCCAGCCATACCAGGAATGGACCTTGCCATCAAGAGACCACACCGACAGTATTAGTCTGATTCCTAATCTCGATAAGGTAAACTTTGGCATCTTGGATTTTGAGTTAGGGAAGGGGGTAAATATACAGGGGTAAAATTTGTAAATGTTGCATACGGGGCAAAAGATGTAAAACATGTCCATATGGTTCAAGGATTCGGAAAAGTATAGTTTGCTATATCTAAAACCTCTTGTGTATGTACGACAGGCCAAAACCGTGAAGGTCAACATGGGAAATAATTATAATGATCCGATTTGTTTCACATGGTCGTCAAAATTGTTTAATAGGGGGTATGTTTACAACAGGAACAAACATTTGCTCTTTGTTAATCAGCTAAGAGGTATTTAACAGAGGCTCCAGTACCGGACCCCCAAAGACCTGTTGGGCTTCGGGTGCTATCCAACCTAGTTTTTGTGTTTTCCTGTAACTATAACCCAAATGTCAAACAAAATGCACAACATTCATATGACATTAAATTCAAGCGCCATGAATAATTTGAGCCTATTTTGATTAGAATCTGTGCATTCTAAAAAAAAGACCCCAGGATGACCTTGAATCATCTTTGCGCCTATTAAAAGTAAGTGTCCCAGATATAGCAAAGTAGACTTTTTAATCCTTAGACCAGCTTAACATGTGTATACAACTTTTAACATGTATGAATCATTACAAAAATCTCCTGTTAATTTACCACTTCCCTATCTCAAACATTTGTTCAAGGATCACAAAGTTGCATCATCAAGACGTATATAGCAGTTCAATGTTGCCTAGGAAACCATCAAAAACATTTTGGGGCAGACTCTGTGCAAGGTCTATCAAGGGACCATGCGGTTCTACCGCTGGACTATATGGAAATGCCATTATGTGAAAACAGGAACTGTGGTACAAGCAACGTCGATGTCTGCCGGCAACAAAAGTCCTCACCATTGAGTTCAGCTCTGTCATAGTGACATCAGTCTACAAACCACCATCAGTAGATTTAAAACAATATCGGAAATTCCACCAAACCTTCATTGGTGAACAGCCATAGTACGCAATGAGGCTACAATGAAACCAATATAGACGGACAAGCTGTCGAAGAATGGTTAGACAGTCAACGTCTATGGCTCCTTTACGACCCTAATCGGCTGCCTTCATTTCATAGCGCCCTTTGGAAGAGAGGATACAACCCTGTTCTCAGGGTTGTACAATTTTTTTCTTCCCCAGGAGCAGGAATTTTGAGCTTGACATTTCCCCACCTAAACTTACACTTACAGATTTAGTAAAATTCAAATTACGATAATATTATGTTAACTAGTGTTTACCTGAGGAACCAGTCGACCACAGCACAAAACCCGTTTTTTTTTTCCCCTTCATTATTCTTTGACTATTTCTTTATCCGCTTGGCATCATTTCTCCAGTTGTGTTCATTATTTCCCGGGAGCATTGCTCCCTGTTCCCACACTTTGTGCAACCCTACCTGATCTAGCTATTGTTAGCAAAAGATATATAAACATGTGTAGCACGATCCTGTTCCACAAGCTCAACATCGACCAATCGGTATCCAAGTCAACGCTACAGTAAGACCAAACAAGGCGCCTTTTAAGCGTTGCTTTAACTATAGGAAAGCAGACTGGCAAGGATTCACCGATGATCTGGATCAGAACATGAAGAGGAGATTTCTCCAAAACCCTATAACTATGACAAATTGCCCAACTAGTGAACATGACTAACCGATGATTCATACCCAGAGGCCGTAGGACGGAATATAAACCAGGCCTTTCCATGATCACTTTCTGCTGCAACTTGATGCAACCCACTGCAGTGCAAGTTAAAACGAATTTAACTTTGTTGCAGTACTGCATTGCAGTATTTGTAGAGACTGCTATCCAGGCAATGCAACGCACTGCACTGCAGTGCAGTAGAGGTGTGAACGGACCTTTCGGAATATATTCTATTGAGCGCGGCCCAAAGATATGAGTATGTATAAGGTATTGTATGGCTGCTGACGTATTCTATTGACAGCGGAATATATTTAAATAGCTTTGATACATTGTGAAAGTCGCTTTATAATGTCGACATTTATTTAAAAGTCAATGGCCCGATCGTTAATAGCCTCGTTCCCAGGACCTCGGATTTTACCTAAATGGTTAAATATTGATGTCTGGGGAAGGCTGCTATTTTTTTAATTTCATTTACCCCGTGAACTCTTATAGTGGAAGAGCACGGACCCAGGTCAAACATCATCGTTTACCCCTCACTACAGAAAAGGTTTGACACCTTTGGTAGTTAGTATGGACCCTCTATATCAACGCTAGGTAGGTAGTACTCTCAAATTGTGGTGTCACTTTTCCAATAGCGGCCAATTTAAGTTTACACAGGGTTCAAACTTTTAAAATGCTCCAATCACGTTGAAATGTATGCCATATTGTCCGTCTAGTCATATGAATTCCACAAATGTATAGTTTGTGCCATCTATGACCATTGGTTTTGGAGTTATATAGTAAAAATGGCTAAAATGGTAAAAAAAAGGTCAATTTCTATTTGTACATGGGTCAAAACCAGAAGTTGCTCCAATTTTGTTGAAAAATGAAAGAGGTTGTTCATCTAGCTTAATGCGTCAAAATCTGCAGTGTATAGTTATCATCTTATGCGACAAAATAGGTCATAGGGCAACATAATCCAATTGGCGTTGACCTTCTTTGACCCTTATCTCTGTAAGTAAACATTTAACATAATCAAAACTATACTTTTGGGGAGTCCTCTTACCTCAGGCAATAATTTGCAAGTATTTAAAATATAATCAGATTAACTTTTAATGTTGACCCTTGTACAAATTGAAATTGACCTTCTTACCAAAACCAATGGTCGTAGGTGGTACAAACTATACATTTTTGGAATCCTTATGATTAGACAATATGGCATACATTGCAGCATGATCGGGGCATTTTAAAAGTTTGACCCCTGTGTAAACTTAAATTGGCCCCTACTGAAAATGTGATACCACAATTTGAGAGTACTACCAACCAAACATTGATGTAGAAGGTCCATACTAACTACCAAATGTGTCAAACCTTTTCTGTAGTGGAAGGTAAACGAATTCCTTAAATAAGGCCCCTATGATATTCTGCTCGTGCTCTATTAGGGCTATAGTAAATAGTGACCGTGAGACTTCCAAAACCTTTTTTGGGACACAGTCCACTGTTTCGGGGGGAGGTATTTGTATTTACAGAATCAATAACATCTCAAGAAACAAACTGGATATGTTTTACATTTACCGTCTGGACCGAATTGTTGTATTCAACATTTTGCTGTCTTAAGATAAAATGGAAATTGATAATTTCTAAATACATTTTCCCATACGCTTTTTTGTGTATAGATATAATATGCATATGAAACTGTGAAAATAAATAAAATGTCACCTCAATTTCTTTTTCTCAATATAAGTGACCAATGGATATACAAAGACTTTAGCAAACCATCATGAATATGAAGTGTTTTATCCACCGCATATCTGGCCGATTGTTGAACGGGCCATTCCCTACAATAATAGACACTATTCACATGGATTCACGAAGCGAAAGTGGGCCATGTGACTAGAATTTTTACCCTTGTCATTGGCAATATATAGTTTATTATTCTATATGACATATGACTTCAAATTTGTGTCTCATATTAGTCACAAACCAAACAGTTTAATTAGAGGTTATAATGAAGGCGATATGTATAATGAATGACTGAATTAGTCGTTACGGATAGATCTTTAATCAAAGTCACGCAACTTGCTGCAATGGAGGTATCTTCATTAATCATCACTGAAGTCATACTTACGAAGAGGTTCGCAATACTCTGAGCTCCGACGAGAAGTTGTGTCATAGTGTCATCCGTTTATTTTCAAACATCTTCAATTGTTTGTATGTTATTCATCTAACGATTCGATATTTCTTCCAACTGTCACTGCAGTGCGAAAGCAAAATTAAAATCCATGGAATCTGTAGAGATGAACACTACAAACTTGTGTGGCTTGGATGGTGTGATTAACCTAACCGATCCAGTAATCGCCGATCAATGGATAAGAAGCGACAGTGAACAGTTTATGGTCGGCGTAATAATACCGCTAGTTTCGGCAGTTGGTGTCTTTGGAAACGTGGCATTTTTGTTTATGGTATTGCGATTAAAAGAAATACGGACTAACTTGAACGCGTACCTTGCTAATTTAGCGATATGTGATATTATGTTTTGACGGTTTTCAACTTTTTTGGTATGCAGTTATTCGAGCATTCTCTGTAAGCTCCAAAAAGCCTTCGATGTTAGTTCCTTCATTGAATGTTGTGCTGCATACATTTGACTACGCGAATATGGAATGGGGCATCCGTAGGTTCTTGTAAAACTCTTATTCATAGTAGCGATTCTAGACAATTCAAACCCCTAAAACACATATGTTAAAGGGCCATGCGCGTACTTCAAGCTATCTCAGCAATAGGACTGTAGAAGTTTTGCTAAGCTCTATCTATAAGTTTCCAGCTTTCGGGAGTACACAAAAGTTTTTGCTTATTGTGGCCCAAGGCACGAGGAGTACCACAATCTACCAAAAGTACCTCGGAAAATGCTTTCCAGAGTAAGACAAATTTGCAGTAGCGTATGCAGTAATAGTGAACCTTTCAACGTGATGGCATCAATATACTTATCACTGTTGGTTATTCTTTCGAATAATTATGGCTCTGTAACCAACGTCCTTTGGCCAACTGCTGCAGATAAGAACACTGCCCTAAGTTCCAACGCTATTCGCGTTCGCCATCAAGAGTGACTCGTACACTGGTACTCAAATGGAATCATTTTCTTCATATGCCAGGCGCTTATCAGCTTTTATTATTTTCATACGTTTTAAACAATATGGGAGGAATAGAATTTTGGATTGAACCAATTTAACACTTCTGGTTATATTGCACCACGCTTGTTATTTCTAAATTTAACTGTTATCAATCCGTATCTCTATGTTTTCAGCGGTCAGCATACAGGAGAGCAAGTACAAGGCATTTGCCCGTGAAGGGCTCTCAGTGCTTTGTTGAGTAGACATTCTCGTTCAGGAGTTCGGAAGTAATCCCTAACGGGAACCATTTAAAAAAAAGATACTCCTAATTATAAGTGAGACCAGTTTTTGCTTATTCTAAATACTGCTCTTATCGATTTCTCTGTTTAGCGGTCAACATTATAGTAATGTGGAGAGCATTTTGTAGAAATGAAACTCTTAGTGTTTTAAACAACCCGCGCATAATTACCTCCTTCAGACACCATTCTGATTCGGTTTAAAGGCCTACTCAGAGATTTTGAAAATAAATTTGTATATCAATTAAAATAATTAATGTACGGAGTCTTGGTTTGATGTAGTAAACATTATGGTAGTATAGCAGTATACCATTGGGTGTTATTTTCTATATGAAGGACGTGGATTGAGCCTTAGCTATTTCACACAGTGATTATTATGTAAACAAGCATTATGTACATGACAAGAAACACGATTTGTGTTAAAAAAAATGAAGGCGCCAGCCCCGGGAAATCTCTGTGCAGAAAGGATAATAGCTATAAAATTATTTTAAAAGTAATGAAGACGTGTACAATACTTAAAGGCTGACTCAGAGATTCTGAAATATATTTTTGTGTGTGTGTGTAATAATTATTACTAAAATGCTCAACTACAAAGTTTGAGACGAATCAGATTTGTCGTTTCCATTCAGTAAACATTTATGTATGGATATCAGTGCCATAGAATACTGTGTAAAACAAAAATTCCGGATACGGAATTTTATAACAAAGATATGATTTTCTATATAAAGGACTTCGATTTAAACTTTACTATTTCACACAGTGGATAGTATAGGGACAAGCATTATGTATGTGCAACCATCCCGATTTGTTTGAAAATTGATGGCGCCCTCCTCAGAAAATCTCTGAGTCAGCCTTTAAATTTTGTTCAGCATAATAAAACATCAATGATACAATCAGTATAATAAAGGAAATGTGCAAGCTTGCTGATGTTGGTAATGTTATAACCTCATTTTGGTGATTAAAGAATTTATTGTATTTCTATATTTTAACAAAAGAAAAAAATCCTAGCAGGGAAGTACCTAGTGCTATATTAAGGAGATACACAAATTTGTTTACATGTTTTGGAGACATTTCTAGAAAAGCTACTTTAGATAGATTGGGGATTTTCCGCCTATGTTACCAAACAAAGATTGTATCATATCAGTAGTTCCCAATGATGTCATCATTGAACTTTTTTATTGGATAAAGATTGCATCATAAGATGATGTCATTTATGTGAGATCCAATTGGATAATGCAAGATGCTGTAATAGGCTATTATTAGATACTGGGGAAACCTAACTAGAAGAAAAATATATATTGGGCTCACTGGAAAGACTCCAGGACAGTGATTAATTTGAATCACCAGATATGGTAGATTAGTGCAGTACTAGTGCTGATATTATAGATACCACAGGAGTTTAAAATCTATTCTGTCTGCAGTCATCTATCCAGCCAAAAAAAACTTGAGATTTTTCCACAGTTGCATTGGTAATTGGCTAGCAAACTAGGGACTTTGCGGTAACACTTGAATGGTAAAACTCAAACTTCTTTATGTGTCGCATAAGAAGGAATTTTGTAATTAGAATAATTAATATCGGGTCCCGATAACAATTCAACGGCCGGTGAAAACGTCATTCCAATATAAAACAACCGGAAATAGCGCCTTGCACATGTACATCCATTAGCTGTTCCGTTGGTTCACGCAAGTCATTTTAGGATCATTTTTCGTGAGATTTTGCTATTTCATAATGGACAGACAAAAAACGTTGGATTAGGATCGGGGATCCCCGAATCCAATTACAAAATCCCTTCTTTTATGACGCATTCACACTTTTAAGCATCGCCGTTCACAGGTATATTTTACTGGACAATTACCAACACAACTCTGCATAAATCTCACAAATTTTACAATTGGGGCGCTCTTCAAAATGTGCTTTAACTTCTAAAGAAGATCCCATGTGTTTATATTGTTGAATGTTGATGCTGCATGCTGTCATGTTGGAGTCTTCGCTGTTAGGACATGTCAATGTTGAACTGCGATGCTACTTTCATTGTGAACTTTAATCACGTTATAGTGGACATATGTAAGAATATATCTGTGTTTTGTGATTGCCATTGTAATAATTGTTTTGTACATTCCAAATTCTTGAACCAATCGATTTGTTAAAAGAATATAATAAATCAGCGTTATTATATGAAATTCATATCATTTGTGCACAAGACTCATTTGTTAGTATTTAAAGGGTGCTTCTCACTTTACCATCCTTGTGATGTCATAACAGTAATTAGGGGCTCGTCCGGGTATTGGGGAAAAAGTAGAGTGCCGTCCAGTGGTCTCCGCTACCAGTAACTGCTTACCGGTGAAGCTAATCTCTACACCACCAAACATTGTTTTCCATAACATCAATTCTCAATTATTCCCATATCATGAAAAGAGGCCAGTGCAGGCCCCCAATGCCATGTCGTATATCTGCAGAAAGCTCACCGAGAAACTGTCAATCATCGCCCAACCATACTAGGAATGGACCTTGCCATCGAGAGACTACACCGACAGTATTAGTCCTGCAGTAGCAATATGACCTTACGTAAGAGTCTGCACAAAATGTTTTGATGGTTCCTAGGCAACATTGACCCGCTGATTCCAAATCTTTGGCATCTTTGTCATCCTTGATAGGGGAGATAGGGGAAGGGGGTAAATATACAGGGGTAAAATTACGGGGCTAAAAAATGTATAAACATGTCCATATGGTCCTATGGATTCAGAAAAGGTATAGTTTGCTATATCTACAAACTCTTGTTCATGCAAGACAGGCCAAAAACTGTTCAAGGTCATCATGGGGGATTTATTTATAATGATCCGATTTGCTTCAAATTGGTGTCAAATTGTTCGTATGGGCATATCACAACAGGAAATGCACATTTACTTTGTAAATAAGCTCAAAGGTATTTAGCAGAGGCTCCAGTACCGGACCCCCAAAGACCCTGTGGGCCCTATCAATATTTTTCTCATTATACCCCAAATGTCAAACAAAATGCATAACATTTATATGACATTAATATTCAACCGCATGAAGAATTTGAGCCTATTTTGATTAGAATATGTGCATTCTAAAACAATTACCCCAGGATGACTTTGAATCATTTTGAGTCTACTGTGTTAAAAGTAAGTGTCCCAGAGATATCACACTGTACTTTTTTAATCCTTAGAACCAGCTTAACATGTGTACACAACTTTTCACCATGTATGAAACATTTACAAATTTAATCTCTGTATATTTACCCCCTTCCCTATCTCAAAATGCTCAAGGATGACAATATCGAAGTCCTCACCATTGAGTTCAGCTTTGTCATAGTGACATCAATCTACAAACCACCATCAGTAGATTTAAAACAATATCGGAAATTCCACCAAACCTTCATTGGTGAACAGCCATAGTACGCAATGAGGCTACAATGAAACCATAGGCGGACCATAGACCTGCTGTGGAATTTTCCACATGGTCCGCTTGGAATTGCGCCACTTTAGGCCGGTCGTGTAAACAAGGAAGGAAGGAAAGAAAAACAAAAAGGAAAGGAAAAAAAAGATGAATAGGAAAAGAGACATAAAAAGATGTTATCTGGTAAAAGTATTTATAAGCCTATATGTGAAGCAATTTCGCCTTTTTTCAGGAGGGCCGTGGTAAAAGTAAATTAAGTGTTGGGCTGGCAGCAACTCCTTGGAGCACAAGAGCTGATACCTTCAATATGGGTAGAAATAGGAGGCTCAAGCCTTTGCAATTTTGCTGGACTTTCATCGATATCAAAGAAAGTTACCAGCATTGGGCCGGTAGCAGCCCATGGGTAGAGAGTCGGAGCTGTATTTACTCTATCTAGCAAGTTTGCCTTTAAAAAGCTTTGAATCCCCTATATCAATGTACTTTTCATTAGTGGAAATTATGATTCCCTAGGAAAAAGAAACTGTTCACTATACCTATAATGTAAATGGGGGTAGGGGCTGAGACTCTATAGCTATATTGTGTTGAAAAGCACTTGGATTGAACTATTCAAAATTACGAAGCTCTGTGTCAGAAAGATAGTCCAAACATGGATGTTCCTGTAACGAAATCACCTCAAAGAAAAATTATTTTAACAACTTCAACAAATATCAGTGCCATCATGCAAGTCTTGTGGCCCAGGAACTTTCAAACAACCCCATTGTGATGGTACAAACATCTCTCCGTCATACCCGGCCGTCAATATGTGCCTTTTCTAATTACATGATCTTGAATGAATATGACATGATAATTGTCTTGAATTGTCCTGAATTGTCTTGACTGGACGGTAATCAAGCAATTGCTCAATTAATTTATTGATAAAAGGTTTACATATGTATTTGCCATGTTCTTTATACTTTCCAATCTGCACCGTCATTGCCCCCACTACTCACATACCAGGCCGCCCGGAGAGTTGTCCCGGACCCGGTAGATACAAATCGGGGTCCTACTTTTAGAAAAATCGCGCGCGAAGCACGAGAAACTGAATTACCTTTAAGTAGCCTCTAAAAGCCAACTTGGATGAAATCATGGACAATTTTGATACACATTTTTACTTATAACATCCAAACGACTAGAGAGTGGCGTCTTTATACAGGTTAGGAAACGCATATGTTAGCTTATGATTACCCTCGGCTTACATACACGTTACCTCCTTAAGATGGGAGTGCCCTCTGGGGTAAATCGGGTCATCTACCTTTAAACTTGGGAATGTTCGATCAATAATGTTTATTGTAGTTGTTTGTTTCTTGCCTGTTTCGATTTATATTACATAGGTCCTATATGATTTTCAAATGCTCAAGGACCGGTCAAGTCAATTTTCCACGGCCGGATTGACTAACCAGTCCGCCTCTGAATGAAACCAATAAAGACGGACAAGCTGTCGAAGAATGGTTAGACAGTCAACGTCTATGGCTCCTTTACGACCCTAAGCGGCCGCCTTCATTTCATAGCGCCCTTTGGAAGAGAGGATACAACCCTGATCTCAGGGTTGCACAATTGTTTTGCTTCCCCAGGAGCAGGAATTTTGGGTTGACATTTCCCCGCCTAAACTTACACTTACAGATTTAGTAAAATTCAAATTACGATAATATTATGTTAACTAGTGTTTAATACCTGAGGAACCAGTCGACCACAGCACATAACCCGTTTTTTTCCTTCATCTTATTTTTCACACTTTTCACCTGACTATTTCTTTATCCACTTGGTATCATTTCCCCAGTTCTGTTCATTATTTCCCGGGAGCATTGCTCCCTGTTCCCACACTTTGTGCAACCCTACCTGATCTAGCTATTGTTAGCAAAAGATCTCTAACATGTGTAGCAAGATCCTGTTCCACAAGCTCAACATCGACCAATCGGTATCCAAGTCAACGCTACAGTAAGACCAAACAAGGCGCCTTTTAAGCGTTGCTTTAACTATAGGAAAGCAGACTGGCAAGGATTCACGGAAGATCTGGATCAGAACATGAAGAGGATATTTCTCCAAAACCCTATAACTATGACAAATTGCCCAACTAGTGAACATGACTAACCGATGATTCATACCCAGAGGCCGTAGGACGGAATACAAACCAGGCCTTTCCATGATCACTTTCTGCTGCAACTTGATGCAACCCACTGCAGTGCAAGTTAAAACGAATTTAACTTTGTTGCAGTACTGCATTGCAGTATGTGCAGAGACTGCTATCCAGGCAATGCAACGCACTGCGCTGCAGTGCAGTAGAAGTCTGAACGGACCTTTCGGAATATATTCTATTGAGCGCGGCCCAAATAGGGTATGGCCATGCCCTTCTGCGCTGTCGATTCGTAATCCCTATCACGGGAGGAGAGCAAAACCAAGCGTAAATTCATAATAAATTATTAAAATCATATAACTATCTGTTGCCCCAAATAAAACTTTTCTTGAAAATGAATAAAATGTCACTTCAATTTATTTCCCCCAATATCAGTGACCAATAGATACGCCAGACGCTCGAGCTAAAGATATTCAATTACCGGCCCGTTGTGCGGTGTAGAAAAACACTTCGGATTCCTTTTCATCTGGGAGTGCAAACCCATTGTTATTTGTCTCGCGGTTGAATAGCTCAGCTGTACCACCTCTCCGATATAGACGAAGTCTTTTTAATAACGTAAGCGCAATACTCACTATCCTCATTCGCAAATAATAAATTTGAGCTTCTAAAGTGCGTGTTTAATTAAACTTCTTTCCATGTTTTTTCATCATTTGATTCGAAAGGAAGAAAGACAACACAAACATCATGCTCAGAATGTTGTGGTCAAGCTTTGACCTAACAACTTTTGTGCAGATATTAAAATTCCGTAACTTATTGCTTAAACTTCATTTGTATTCATTTACCGCGCTTAAGAAGAAAACTTAGGGGTCAACGACCTATATATAATGTTTAAACTAGTAGGTATTGTGCAAGAGGACGGATATTTTGTTACTCAGCCCGAATCGTGGGGGTGATAACACTGGATATAACATTGGCTCCCGCATACGGGCCCATTGTATATCTTTAGTTAATGGTTTGCTGAAGATAAGTCTACATATCCATTGGTCACTGATATATGAAAGAGAATGATGTGAAATTTTATCATTTTAAGAAAAAAATGTGGAATTGGAAGTGATTTGGGGGGCAACGACGGTTATGTCATGTTATAGGTAATAATTTACATTAATTTTACACGGGTTTTGTCTTCTCCCTTTGAATGGACTACAGAAATTTGTATGCAGTTGTTATTTCGTGTCTACGCACCTAGTCTAAAAAGATATGAGTAGGTGATAAGGTGGTATTTATATGGCTGCCGACGTTATTCTATTGACAGCGGAATATATTTAAAGAGCTGCTACATTGTGAAAGTCGCTTTATAATGTCGATATGATTTAAAAGTCGATCGTTAATAGCCTCGTTCCGGACATCGGATTTTACCTAACTGGTTAAATATTGATGCTGGGGAAGGCTGCTATTTTTTCATTTCATTTACTCGTGAAATCTTAGAGGGAGGAGCACGCGACCCCCCAGGGTAAACATCATCGTTTACCCCGCACTACGGAAAAGATTTGACACCTTTGGTATGCTTAGTAGGACCCTCTATATCAACGCTAGGTAGGAAGTACTCTCAAATTGTGGTGTCACTTTTCCAATAGCGGCCAATTTAAGTTTACACAGGGGTCAAACTTTTAAGAGACACTGGCACATTTGAAAAATAGTGCGCCCTCAAGATTTTTCAAAATCGATATTTTTGCATGGTTGTAAAGCTTGTATATAAAAAAGCCCTCACCCGAAATGATTAAGACCAAATCAGCTTCCTTATGGGTAAACGGAACGATTTTGTAATTTAACGTCGCCGGCGACGCGAAATTCAGCAGACGACGAAAATGGCATTTGACACAAGAACACGCACGCCGTATGCATGTTTCCCACGCTATGCACACTGTTTGACCGGTCTATAACCTTTGTGGTTTTAATATCAGTGAGTACGAGTCAAAAATATTCATGTAATATACACATTTGTTGATTAAAGTTATGGAAAACTTAAAAGTTGGCCTACAAATTACCTGGATATCTTTATCCTCATATCAATGTCCCTATCTGTTTTGGAGTATGTTATTTTATGTGTAAAATATATCTCTGTTCTTCCAATGGCCTAGACATCATTTGAGAGCAAATTGAAGAAATTTCATATTTTGTGAAAATGTGCCAGTGCCGCTTTAAAATGCTCCATGTTGAAAATGTATGCCATATTGTCCGTCTAGTCATAAGAATTCCAAAAATGTATAGTTTGTACCATCTATGACCATTGGTTTTGGAGTTATATGGTAAAAATGGCTGAAATGGTAAAAAAATGTCAATTTCTATTTGTACATGGGTCAAAACCAGAAGTTGCTCCAATTTTGTTGAAAAATGAAAGAAGTTGTTCATCTAGCTTAATGCGTCAAAATCTGCAGGGTATAGTTATCATCTTATGCGACAAAATAGGTCATAGGGCAACATAATCCAATTGGCGTTGACCTTCTTTGACCCTTATCTCTGTAAGTAAACATTTAACATAATCAAAACTATACTTTTTGGGAGTCCTCTTAACTCAGGCAATAATTTGCAAGTATTTAAAATATAATCAGATTAACTTTTAATGTTGACCCCTGTACAAATTGAGATTGACCTTTTTACCAGTTTAGTAATTTTTACCCTATAACTCCAAAACCAATGGTCGTAGGTGGTACAAACTATACATGTTTGGAATCCTTATGATTAGATGGACAATATGGCATACATTGCAGCATGATTGGGGCATTTTAAAAGTTTGACCCCTGTGTAAACTTAAATTGGCCCCTACTGAAAACGTGATACCACAATTTGAGAGTACTACCAACCAAGCGTTGATGTAGAAGGTCCATACTAACTACCAAATGTGTCAAACCTTTTCTGTAGTGGAAGGTAAACGAATTCCTTAAATAAGGCCCCTATGATATTCTGCTCGTGCTCTATTAGGGCTATAGTAAATAGTGACCGTGAGACTTCCAAAACCTTTTTGGGACACAGTCCACTGTTTCGGGGGGAGGCATTTGTATTTACAGAATCAATAACATCTCAAGAAACAAACTGGATATGTTTTACATTTACCGTCTGGACCGAATTGTTGTATTCAACATTTTGCTGTCTTAAGATAAAATGGAAATTGATAATTTCTAAATACATTTTCCCATACGCTTTTTTGTGTATAGATATAATATGCATATGTAACTGTGGGGCGTAGACCAAATAACCAACTGTATAACCAAATGTGTAGTCCCCATCAAGGGCTAGGGTAAAACCAAGTGTAAATTCATAATAAATTATTATATGAAACTGGCACATTTTATTGAAAATAAATAAAATGTCACCTCAATTTCTTTTTCTCAATATAAGTGACTAATGGATATACATAGACTTAAAGCAAACCATCATGAATGTGAAGTGTTTTATCCATCGCATATCCGGCCGATTGTTGAACGGGCCATTCCCTACAATAATAGACAATATTCACATGGATTCACGAAGCGAAAGTGGGCCATGTGACTAGAATTTTTTACCCTTGTCATTGGCAATATATGGTTTATTATTCTATATATATGACATATGACTTCAAATTCGTGTCTCATATTAGTCACAAACAAAACAATTTAATTAGAGGTTATAATGAAGGCGACATGTATAATGAATGACTGAATAAGTCGTTACGGATACATCTTTAATCAAAGTCACGCAACTTGCTGCAATTGAGGTATCTTCATTTATCATCACTGAAGTCATACTTACGGAAGAGGTTCGCAATACTCTGAGCTCCGACGAGAAGTTGTGTCATAGTGTCATCCGTTTGTTTTCAAACATCTTCAATTGTTTGTATGTTATTCATCTAACGATTCGATATTTCTTCCAACTGTCACTGCAGTGCGAAAGCAAAATTAAAATCCATGGAATCTGTAGAGATGAACACTACAAACTTGTGTGACTTGGATGGTGTGATTAACCTAACCGATCCAGTAATCGCCGATCAATGGATAAGAAGCGACAGTGAACAGTTTATGGTCGGCGTAATAATACCGCTAGTTTCGGCAGTTGGTGTCTTTGGAAACGTGGCATTTTTGTTTATGGTATTGCGATTAAAAGAAATACGGACTAACTTGAACGCGTACCTTGCTAATTTAGCGATATGTGATATCATGTTTCTGCTGTTTTCAAACTTTTGGTATGCAGTTTATTCGAGCCATTCTCCTGTAAGCTCAGCTTTCGATATTAGTTCCTTCATTGAATGTGCTGCATACATTTTGACTACGCGAATATGGTATGGGGCATCCTTATTTCTTGTAACTCTTATTTCAATAGAGCGGTTCTATGCCATATGCAAACCCCTAAAACACATAATGTTAAAGGGCCATGCGCGTACCTTCAAGCTACTCTCAGCAATATGGATTGTAGAAGTTTTGCTTGCTCTATCTATAGTTCCAAGCTTTCTTGAGTACAAAAGTTTTTGCTTATTGTGGCCCAAGACAGATGAGTACCACAATCTACCAAGTACGTTCAGTCGATGCTCTCCAGTAAGCAAATTTGCAGTAGCGTATGCAGCAATATGTGAAACCTTTACGTTGATGGCTTCAATAATAATCAATTGTTGGTTATTCTTTCGAATAATTATGGCTCTGTACCAACGCCCTTTGGCTACTGATGCAGAAAAGAACACTGCCCTAAGTGCCAACGCTATTCGCGTTCGCCATCAAGTGACTCGTGCACTGGTAATCAATGGAATCATTTTCTTCATATGCCAGACGCCTTACCAGCTTGTATTATTTCAGAAGTTTTTTACACATATAGGAGGAATAGACATTTTTGGAACTGAACAATTTAATACTCTGCTTATTATTGGCCACGCTTGCTTATTTATAAATACTGTTATTAATCCGTATCTCTATGTTTTCAGCTGTCAGCATTACAGGAGAGCAATGTACAAGGCATTTTGCCCGGGGAGGGTTCTCAGTGATTTGCTGGGTAGCCATGCTCGTTCCCGGAGTTTTGGAAGTAACCCCTAACGGGAACCATTTTCAGTAAAAATATGCTCCTATTATAATTAGGACTGAGCATTAATTATAATTTGTATAAATGATAGCTCTTAGTGTTAAACTCCCACCCTAATTACCCGCCTTTAAGACTGAATTTCTGATTGGTTAAAGCCTGACTCAGAGATTTTAAAATATATTTTTGTACATTAATTAAAATAAGCATCTAGAACTAAAGATAGTCGCCTAAAAACTGAAACAAAGTTTGAGATGAAACGGATTCTTAGTTTTGATGTAGTAAACATTTATGTGCAGTATAGCAGTATACCATAGGATGTGATTTTCTATATGAAGGACATGGATTTGAGCTCTAGACCTCTTTAGCCCTTTTACCATTCTTACAACGTTGCTGAAAGTTATGTGTTCCATTGACAATTAATAGACATTCGACAGATATGCGATGTGATCAGTAATAGTTTCAAGAAAGCATTTCTGACAGTTGGCATTATATTCTTGGATTGAACATTGTAAACAGACAAACTTTCACAGTGTTGACCCGATTCAGTTATATAAAGTTTCCATCTTGTATATTGAATTATATTAACGCCAATACCCCATGTGTAAAATTTGGCTTTGATATTTCAATCCGGTTTTTATATGAGAGCTAAATCGTGATTTTATTTAAGCCCGTACAATACTGTTTGAAAGTAATTTGGTCGACCGAAGTGTGGCGCTTTAATTCCCCCGCCTTTTTCGCTCAGAACATCAAAACAAAACACTTAGTATCCTTACGATATCACAAGATTAAAGAGTACCTTTCTTCAGACACCAAAAATTGACTACCTCGGGTAAAATCAGGTTTTCTGGGGACGAGGCTATTAAAGGCTGACTCAGAGATTTCCCGATGATGGCGCACTCAATTTTCAAACAAATCGCGTTTTTTGCATATACACAATGCTTGTCCATGCGGTAATCACTGTGTGAAATAACTAAGCTCAAATCGAAGTCCTTCATATAGAAAATCACAACTTTGTTATAAAATTTCGGATCCGGAATTTTTGTTATACACTTATCCTATGGCACTGTTATACCGTGCATAAATGTTTACTGCATGAAAACGGAAAATCCGATTCAACTCTAACTTTCGAATTAAAGACACTATCAGACATTTATCCGAAAGAGTCAAAATATTAGAAATTTGCAGGAATAGCTTAAAAGTGAAGGATAAGTCTGTAGAGCTCTCATAAAGTACTTTTTCCAACTTAAAAACTGTTACGTGTTGTGGTAAGTGTTCGTACGGACAGTAATGACTAAAATATACGATTTTGTCCTTATTACGTTGCTTCTGGTCTTAGCATTTGCAGGGTATGTTAGGTTACTTGTACTTGTTTACAGACATGCTAAAATCTGATTTTTGATGATTTTTTTTTTCGATTTTATGATTTAGCAATTCACTGATAGGTAACTATCTTTAGTTCAAGATGACTATTTTCAATTACTACACAAAAAATTATATTTCGAAATCTCTAAATCAGCTTTTAACGATCGGGCCATCGACGGTTAAATGTCATTGCTCTATATTCTGAAAAGTACTTTGTGCATTAAATACATAAATTATGTAAAAATAGAACTCTATCATAATTATGTAAAATCTTAATTTTGGTAGAAATTTACTTAATTTAGGTAAAATTTTACTTAAATTAGGTATTTTTCTTAGTTATTATGGAGTTCTAATTTTACACAGCTTGTGTATTTTTACATAATTTTTTCTCTGTGCAGAAAAGATAAATATATAAAATTATTTTAAAAGTAATGAAGACGTAAATAATACTTAAATTTTGTTCAGCACAATAACACATCAATGATATCGTCGTGGTCACGACATAGTGTCGAATCTGATTTTTTGGTCAAATTGAGTTAATAGTTGATTCTGGTTGCATTTTATGTACTCTTTAATTGTACCCAAAAATAAAAGTGAAATTACATCTCCTAACCAAAATAGCCGCACTCGAATAACACCCATTTGTATAAGACGGGTTTCACAAACAATCGAATACGTATTCGATAGCTTTGTGTGTCCAAATATCTCAAAGCACACAGATAAATTGCGAACGAATACGTATTCGCTGGGACAAAGATTGCTACTTCAGTGATCAAAATCGATAATAGGTCTGTCAAGATCGTGATATTACCTTTCTATACTTCATGAGGGATTGGTCATGTTATTTCACATTTTAATTTTTGTGTTTTAACTATGTTACTTGTACTAATTGAAACCTACGGTCTGTGCGTCGTGAAAAAGAATTATCCAAGTTTTGTAGTTTTAACATTGTACAAACTAACCAAATTTATCACTTTTAGGGGGACATAGTGACATTAACCCTCGTATTACCAAAGGGGAGGAGTTACCACCCCAGGTAAACTTTCCTCCGGTGCGCAAAAGCGTTAAAAACTTTCGTTAAGTCTTCCATATAATTATTTCACACCCTTCTGCTCATTGTGGCGAAACAAATGTGAAGGTAGCACCGTCACCGGGGTTAGCGTCGAAGTCGATTGGTGGGGAGTGGTTCTATTACCTCTACTACCTATTATTGAAAATGCAGCATTCTGATTGGTCAGTTTACTGCCCATTATTATGCAATAATGCATTTTCTTATCATTTATTTTCATTCACCGGCATGCAAAATACACATAAATAAGGCATATTACCTTAAAACCTATACAAACAAACACAATAAAATCAAGTTGTTTTAGTTAATAGAATAGAAATAAAGGTTTTGTAGTATCATCTATGTGCTCATAATGTATCCTCGGGCGGAAAAAAATAAGGGCGCCATTATTTAGTTTTTCCTACCTCGGGCACATTATTCCCTATAAATGATACTGCATTACCCTTTAGTTATTAGTTCATTTGTTTAAATATTGTGCACTGTATGGCTCTAAAATTATATGTTGATTAAAAACTAGTCATTTTCCATGTCATTTGGGCCCAAAACCCACATGAAAATCCAATATTCCTACCTATTTTGATGCAAAATTTCATTTTTTCATTTTATACTCTGATGTGTGTCTGTGGAAATGACCAATTTTGCCAACTTATGAACTTTGACGTCATTGTGACGCCAAACTAGGTTATGTTGGAAGCAATAGAAAGCGGAGTTCTCGGGGTGTTTACCACCCCACCCCTTAGTAAACCGTGTTACAAAAATAGACTTGGTAAACATATTGTGAAAGTTTTTCTTTGATGTTAACTTGGATATTCTGCAAACTAAATAATTACTAATACATCATTTAAAAAAACTCGCCAATATTTTTATTTCAGGAATAAATGGATATTTTCTTTGGGAAGTTGTTTGTATAAGCGTTAGTGCCCTCTAAATTGTTTAGATTATGTTAGATTTTACTATTGAGTATATTACCCATTTAACTGTTAATTCGTTTCAAGTTTGGTATATATTTTAAGCGTGTACATTACTTTAAAAGATAGGAACTATATATGTAACGAAAAATGTAAGAAAACGAGAAAAATATGGTTGTTATAAAGTCGTATAGACCACTTTTATCCACCAAAACCTTTTGAGTTATGAAACATTCCAGTTACATTTTAAATATTTATTGTGTGTTGCAACATGCATACTATTTATTATTTTTTATATAACATGCACTACAATGTTTGTGTTCCTTCTAACGTATTTACTCCTGAAATTTATGTGGTTTTTTTCTGCAAAAATGAGTTAAAACATATTGGCGACTAATTACAGATATTAATTTTGAGGAGCCAAATGTGTAAGAGGTTGTAATTTTCTGAATTCGTCGGTCATCGTGGTCAGTCTGCGCTATATTTTAACCGTTTATGGAAGTCGTTTGTCTACAGATTAGCACTGTTTGTAGCATAAACACAATGCAATAGACATCCAGTAGCATCATCATCATCATCATCATCAACATCATCATCATCCAGTAGCAGCATCATCATCATCCAGTAGCATCATCATCATCCAGTAGCATCATCATCATCATCATCATAAAAAAAAAAAAAAAAAAAACATCATCATCCAGTAGCATCATCATCCAGTAGCATCATCATCATCATCCAGTAGCATCATCATCATCATCATCATCATCATCCAGTAGCATCATCATCATCATCATCATCATCCAGTAGCATCATCATCATCCAGTAGCATCATCATCATCATCATCCAGTAGCAGCATCATCATCATCATCATCATCCAGTAGCATCATCATCATCATCATCCAGTAGCATCATCATCATCATCCAGTAGCATCATTCATTGTCGTCGTCAATTCAAGCTCGATGTTTCCTTATTTCATCGTTATTGCCACCATCATCACCGCCATCGTTATTCTTATCATCATAGCATCATCGGCATCATTATTTTCAAATAGTAAAAACCTGTAGCTATAGTAATCTCACCGTACCAACATTAGAAATCAACGGGTTTCGTGCAGTCGAATACGTATTCGACTCCTTAGAAAACAGCGAATCAAACATTTGGGTTTTGACAAACTGTCAAATTACATTCAGTGGCCATTTTGAATAAGAAAACAGTTGTTTCTTGGTATTTTAATACTGTCGTCAGTTAGTAACCATTCATGTCTTTAACATACACCACTTAAAATAGCCATTTCCTTTTATTTCTTTTAATTACACGCATTCATAAATAACTCAAACTTTCAAACGCCGTTTTCTCAGAACTAGCATAAATGCTGATTCGACAGTATGCAGAACCCACGACGATATAATCAGTATAATAAAGGAAATGTGCAAGGTAATGTTATAGTAACCTCATTTTGGTGATTAAAAAAATTATTGTATTTCTGTATTTTAACAAAAGAAAAAAATTCTAGCAGGGAAAGTACCTAGTGTTATATTAAGGAGAGACAAACCTTTGTTTACATGTTTTGGAGACATTTCTAGAAAAGCTACTTTAGATAGATTGGCGATTTTCCTGCTATTTTACAAAATAAAGATTGTAACGTATCGCTCGTTCCCAATTATGTCATCATTGAACTTTTCTATTGGATAAAGATTGCATCATAAGATAAAATTTATGTGAGATCCGATTGGATAATGTAAGATGTTGCAATAGGCTATTATTAGATATTATGGAAACCTAACTAGAGAAAATATATATATTGGGCTTAATTTGAATCTACAGAAATAAAAAAATAGAGTGCCTGCGAATGATATGACCAATGACATGAGAATAGTACAGAAGGACTGGGGTGCCACAACATATTCCCTGCGGACCCCATATCTAAGACGAGCCGCTATACGATTTCCATTCACACTGACCTGGCTGGACTATCACACAAATATGACCGAACGCAGTCCTTCACAGTTCCCTTGAGCCCAAAGTCTTCTGAAAGACGCTGTATAAGGATTTCATGATCGACAGTGTCAACGCGCAGATAGTCGATCATCACCAAGAACACACCCTGCTTGTCTCCAATAGCTCTAAGGATTATCTGAACAGAAAGGAGGGCAGTTTCGGTGCTATGGGCACAGGGGTAAAGGCTGACTGTAAGGGTTCGACAGTTTGGGGGGGTGGAATCACTAGGATGTTACTTGGGAGGATACGACCTTTTCAATAAGTTTGCCCACAAAATGTCAGATTCGAGACCGTCCGGTAATTCTTTATTTGCTGACAATCAAGGGATGTTTTTTTGGAACAGCGTATAATTGCCTTGCGAAGGCTCAGCCGGGAACATACCAGAAATAAGTGAGGAATATAATAATGGCGACACAAAACCGGGATAACGGAGGAGAGATGATTCTTCACTATCCAAATGGACATGGGATCAAGACTACATTATTTCGCTGGACATTTCACATCAATTTTGTAAGTCATCAACAGTAATAGGATGGAATTTGGACATTGTGCTATGTAAGGGGTTGACATCAATATAAAACACTGGTAGGTATTTTGAAAATTCAAGACATCCACCTCAGTATCGAATTTTCAACTTTACCCACATTTAAAAAAACTCGCCAATAATTTTATTTCAGGAATAAATGGATATTTTCTTTGGGAAGTTTGTTTTTGTATAAGCGTTAGTTCCCCTCTAAATTGTTTGATATAATGTAGATTTTACTATTGAGTACCGTATATTACCCATTTAACTGTTTTTCGTTTCAAGTTGTATTATTTTTAAGAGTGTACATTACTTTAAAAGATATGAACATATTTTACGAAAAATGTAAGAAAGGAAAATCTTGTTGTCATAAAGTCGTATAGACCACTTTTATCCACCAAAACCTTTTTGAGTTTATACACATCCAGTTACATTTTAATTATTTATTGTTTGTTAACATGATACTATTTTATTTTTTTATATAACCTGCACTACAAGTTTTTGTGTTCCTTCTAACGTATTTTCCTCCTGAAATTTTGTGTTTTTTTTCTGCAACAAATGAGTTAAAACATTGGCGGAACTAATTACAGATATTACTTATGAGGAGCCAAATGTGTAGAGGTGTAATTTTTCTGAATTCGTCGGTCTCGGGTTCATCCTGCGCTATATTTAACCGTTTAATGGAAGTCGTTTGTCTACAGATTAGCACTGTTTGTAGCATAAACACAATGCATAGACATCCAGTAGCATCATCATCATCATCATCATCACATCATCATATCCGTAGCAGCCTCATCATCACCAGGTAGCATCATCATCATCCAGTAGCATCATCATCATCATCATCAGCCAGTAGCGATCACATCCAGTAGCCTCATCATCATCAGCCCGTACATCATCATCATCATCAGTAGCAATCATCATCATCATCATCATCAATCCAGTAGCATCATCATCATCATCATCTCAGTATCATCTCATCATCATCAGCTCATCCAGTAGCAGCATCGCATCATCCTCAGCCAGTAGCTCATCATATCATCCAAGAGCATCATCATCATCATCCAGTAGCATCATTCATTGTCGTCGTCAATTCAAGCTCGATGTTTCCTGCTATTTTACAAAATAAAGATTGTAACGTATCGCTCGTTCCCAATTATGTCATCATTGAACTTTTCTATTGGATAAAGATTGCATCATAAGATAAAATTTATGTGAGATCCGATTGGATAATGTAAGATGTTGCAATAGGCTATTATTAGATATTATGGAAACCTAACTAGAGAAAATATATATATTGGGCTTAATTTGAATCTACAGAAATAAAAAAATAGAATTTTGCAAAGTTGCATGTGTAATTGGCTAGAAAAATACGGACTTTGCTGAAACACTTGAATGGTAAAACTCAAACTTCTTTATGTGTCGCATAAGAAAGAATTTGTAATTAGAATAATTAAAGGGGCATTTCGTGATCCACAGCCTCGTCCCCCCGACTTACCTAAAAAAGTTGAGATTTTTATATCATCTGAACCGCTAGCCTTAGTAATCCACGTGTACCTAATCTTGCGTGCAAATTCTGCCGTACCTGTAAGAAATTCGCAATTTTATATTTTCTGTCCGTAAACGGACAGAAATTACAGCACAGTGGTCTATGGGACCGTGGGAAACAGGTAATTGCTCATAACACAAAACCGCAAAATCGGAATCAACTCAAATTTTGGGAATAAGCTTTTCTCAAGGATATCTAGTGAACAATGAATAAAAAAGAGGGTGCTGGAATCACAAAATGCACCTTTAATATCGGGTCCCGATAACAATTCAACGGCCGGTGAAAACGTCATTCCAATATGAAACAACCGGGAAATAGCGTCATGCACATGTACATCTATTAGCTGTTCCGATGGTTCACGCAAGTCATGTTAGGATCATTTTCGTGAGATTGTGCTATTTCATAATGGACAGAAAAAAATGTCACGTTTCCAGAGCTAACGCTGAATTAGGATCGGGGATCCCCGAAATTAATTACAAAATAATTTTTATGACGCATTCACACTTTCACAGGTATATTTTACTGGACAATTACCAACACAACTATGCATGAATCTCACAAATTTTACAATTGGGGCGCTCTTAAAAAGTATGCTTTAACTTCTAAAGAAGATCCCCATGTGTTTATATTGTTGAATATTGACGCTGTATGCTGTCATTTTGGAGTCTTCGCTGTTAGGACATGCCAATGTTGAACTGCAATGCTACTTTCATTGTGAAATTTAATCACATTATAGTGGACATTTCTCTTATGTAAGGATTATAATATTTAAGAATATATCTGTGTATTGTGATTGCCATTGTAATTTGTTTTGAACATTCCAAATTCTTGAACCAATTGATTTGTTATAAGAATATAATAGATCAGCGTTATTATATGAAATTCAGATCATTTGTGCACAAGACTCATTTGCTAGTATTTACAGGGTGTTTCTCACTTTACCATCCTTGTGATGTCATAACAGATATTAGGGCTTGTCAGAAAACTTGGGGGAGAAGTAGAGTACCGTCCTGTGGTCTCCGCTGCCAGTAACTGCTCACCGGTGAAGCTAATATCTACACCACCAAACACTGTTTTCCATAACATCAACTCTCAATTATTCCCATATCATGAAAGGAGACCAGTGCAGGCGCCAATGCCATGTCCTATATCTGCAGAAAACCCACCGAGAAACTGTCAATCATCGCCCAGCCATACCAAGAATGGACCTTGCCATCGAGAGATCACACCGACAGTGTAAGTCCTGCAGTAGCAATATGACCTTACGTAAGAGTCTGCACAAAATTTTGAAATAAGGAAGGGGGTAAATATACAGGGGTAAAATTTGTATATGTGGCATACGGGGCTAAAAGATGTATACACATGTTTATGGTCCTACGGATTAAGAAATGGTATAGTTTGCTATATCTACAACCCCTTGTGTATACTCGACAGGCCATAAACTGTTCAAGGTCAGCACGGGGGAATATTTATAATGATCCGATTTGTTTCCAATTGGTGTCAAATTGTTCGTATGGGCATGTTACAGCAGGAAATATAAATTTGCTCTATGTTAATCATCTCAAATGTATTTAGCAGAGGCTCAAGTACCGGTCCTCCAAAGACCCTGTGGGCCCTACCAATATTTTCCTCATAATACCCCCAAATGTCAAACAAAATGCATAACATTTATATGACATTAATATTCAACCGCATGAAGAATTTAAGCCTGTTTTGATTAGAATCTGTGCATTCTAAAAAATTACCCTAGGATGACCTTGAAACATTTTAAGTCTACTGTGTTAAGAGTATAGTAAACTATACTTTTTTTAATCCTTAGAACCAGCTGAACATGTGTATACAATATTTCACCATGTATGAAACATTTACAAATTTAATCTCTATATTTACTCTATCTCAAAATGCTCAAGAATGACAAAGTTGCATCAGCGAGATATGGTATCAGCAGGTAAATGTTGCCTTTAGAAACCATCAAAAATCATTTTGCCAGACTTTTGTACAAGGTCATATTCAAGGGCCCATGGGTCAGTTCTACCGCTGGACTATATGGAAGTGCCATGATGTGAAAACAGGCATTGTGGTACAAGCAACCTCGATGTCTGCTGACAACAACATCGAAGTCCTTGAGTTCAGCTCTGTCATAGTGACATCAGTCTACAAACCGCCATCAGTAGATATCAAACACCCTCAATTCAATCTCGGATATTCAACCAAACCTCGGTTAGTGAACAGCCATAGTACGCAATGAGGCTACAATGAAACCAATAAAGACGGACAAGCTGTCGAAGAATGGTTAGACAGCCACCGTTTATGTCTCCTTTACGACCCTAAGTGGCCGCCATCATCTCATAGCGCCCTTTGGAAGAGAGGATACAACCCTGATCTCAGGGTTGCACAAAATGTTTCTTCCCCAGGAGCAGGAAGTTTGAGCTTCACATTTCAATGCTTTTCAATGCCACAGATTTAGTAAAATTCCGATTACGATATGTTAACTAGTGTTTACCTGTGGAACCAGTCGACCACAGCATAACCCGCTTTTTCCTTCATCTTATTTTTCACACTTTTCACCTCACTATTTCTTTATCCAGTTGGCATCATTTCCCCAGTTCTGTTCATTATTTCCCGGGAGCATTGCTCCCTGCTCCCACACTTTGTGTAACCCTACCTGATCTAGCTATTGTTAGCAAAACATCTGTAACATGTGTAGCAAGATTGTTCTGTATCCTGTTCCGCAAACTCAACACTGACCAATCGGTATCTATAGGAAAGCAGACTGGCAAGGACTGATGATCAGAACACGAAGATGATTGATCCAAACCCCAGTGGCGTAGCAGAGGGGGTCAAGCCCCCCTTCGATTATTTGATTTCGTCGGTTGAGATGAGCCGGTCGGTTCACTTCAAGATTTCTGGTCATGGCGCTTGCAGGCCGTATTTCCGGCAAATTTTACAAAATCGTTCAAGAATTGGCACTCAGAATACATTAAAGTATATAAAACCCAAAGGTGGGCCGCTGAACCCCACCCCGTTTCTGATGGTTCAGATGCGACACTGACCCCACCAATATAAAAATCCTAGCTACACCACTGCAAACCCTACGACTATGACAAATTTGTCCAACTAGTGAACATGACTAACCGGATATTCATACCAAGAGGCCGTAGGATGGAATATAAACTGATCGCTTGCAAACAGGGTGTTCTTTGTCCAGCTAGGAGCGAAGAATAGCTGATGGCGTAAGCCCAAGAATGGACTTCCCCAATTAGCAAAGTGAAAGGGCATTGCCCCAACAAGAAGCAGAACAAATTCCTGTATGTTTCCACAAGCAAAATGGGTGTCCTCATGAGAGACTACCTGATGCAGGTGTAGATGAATAGAAGGTATTGCAAGAAATTGTAGTGCCAAAGTATACCAGGGAGGTAATAGGCATAGCCCATGATAGTCCCATGACATGGCACTTTTGTAGGTGTGAGAAAAACACATGGCAGAATTTTGAGTCATTTTGGTGGCTTACACTCAGAAAAGATGTGTCTAAGTATTGTAAGGCTTGTCACATATGTCGAATGGTGGGCAAGCCCAATCAGAAAATTCCTACTGCTCCCTTGCAACCAATATCAGCATTTGATATGCCATTTTGTAGGGTCATAATAGATTGCGTAGGACAACTACCAAAGACCAAGTCAGGAAATCAGTATTTACTAACCATCATTGGTGCTTCTACAAGATTCCCTGAGTCTTTACCCTTGGGAAATATATAAGGGCATAGAATATCGTGAAAACTATAACCAAGTTTTCCGCCCCAATAGGCATTTTAAAATCAATTCTGTCTGATCATGGATCAAATTTCATGTCAGGTTTGTTCCAACAAAAGATAGACAAGCTAGAAATTTACCAGTACAGTTCTTCAGCATACCACCCAGAATCCAGGAGGCCCAAGAGAGGTATCGCCAAAATGGAAAACAATGATCAAAACATATTGTTTTAAATTTGAGAGGGATTGCGATGAGAGAGTTTATCTCCTATTATTTTCTACCAGGAAGGCTGTACAGAAATCATTAGGGTTCAGTCCATCTGAGTAGGTATTTGGTCACAAAGTATGAGGACCATTGAAACTACTGAAAGAAAAGTGGTTGTGTGATAATCGTGATTTGAAATTGCTAGATTATGTGTCTCAATTCAAATACAGATCCAGAAAGCCACAGAAATCACCAAAGAAAATCTCAGACAGAACCAGGCAAACATAAAAACATGGTATGACAAAGATGCAAGAAACAGAGTATTCAAATTTAGGTGACAAAATGTTGTGGAAGCCAAGTATTGTGGACCATATAAGATTGAAAACAAAGCGGGAGACCTTGACTATATGATAAAACATAAGGTATACGTAAAGGTGGACAGTTTTGTCACATAAATATCCTCAAAAAGTAAAAAGAAAGAGATGACATAGCAAACTGCAAATAAAGAAGCTGATTATGGTGTTAAATTGCCAAATTCTGACACACTTGCCAAATTAGACAAGGAACTAGGTCATCTCCCAGAGAGTCAACAAAGTGAATTTAAAGAATTTGCAAGTGAGAAATATATTTTCTGATGTACCAAGACCCACGTCATAACCCATGCCATTGATGTAGGGGATTCAGAGCCAAACAACATCAAACAATATCCGTATAGGGTGAATCCAATCAAATTGCAACACCTCAGAAATGTATAGGGTAGGGTTAGGGTTGGGACGATGCTATCCTAGCGGATAGCATCGTATATGTAAATACAGTTCTGATGCTATCCGCTAGGACCTATGAGATATATGTATTTGATCACTAGAAACCCTTATTTGGCATTTCTCTGAAATCGACATTTTCCAAATTCAAGATGGCGGCCACTATAGCCGCCTTTAAATATATTCAAAACCTGTATCATACCTCTATTATATGTAGTTACATCAATAATTACCACTAAAAAGGTGTACATTAAGGTATGTGATAAGTATTTGACCATTTGACATCCATATCTGGCATTTTTGTTTCGTTAACATGCAAAAATGTTAAGATAGGGGCCAATATGGCTACCTTTTTACCTTGTTTAAAACATATAAATTACGATTGTATTTAGTTAGAGCATCCAACTAAAGTTGAAATGAGATGCATGTCTTTGAACATTAAAACAATTTCAAAATGACGCCCAATTTATTATGAATATAATGACAATCTATAGGTCATATTGACTGCCATCGTGATTGGTAAGCATGTTAACATACTTGAAATGTCAGATATGAGTTCCTACTGGGTATAGAGCCCATAATTATGTCTGTATCACAAATACTTGGCGAGGTATGGTCAATTGAATGATATATATCTGGGCATATTGGGTTTCGGGGTGGCCATATTGGATTTGATGGTAATGTTGTGATCAAATCACATCAAGAACCCGTCCAGTAGATTCCCCGTGCTTTAAAACCTGGATATAGAGCATACTTATGGTCAATTGAATGAATTTGAGAGTGGTAGCGGCCATATTGAATTTTTAGAAAATGCCACTGCACGAAATTTTGCACACCCTCCGGAAATTGGCTTAAGTCCTCATAAACAAAAATCGAAAAAGACTGTACTCTATTTCCACCCTGCGCCCACAATTCCCCTGACTACAACTTCTGCACAGCGGCGGCCGAAAAGGGGACCGGGGCTGGGATGGAGGTGAAGTTGGTGGTGGGAGTGGTATGTGTGTGGGGAGGGGGGACAGGGGGCCATGGCCCCTCCACTTTTGAAAGAGAAGGGGCTTGCCCCCACCCCACTTTTCTATATTGATGATATATCCCTAATGTTCCTTAACTGCATGTAATTGCACATTTGAAAAAAAAAAATCACGGAGCGAACCCCTGCCTTGTTTTATGGGGAAATTGCCCCTAGATCTATAACAAGAAAAATAACGCTACTTCCCTTTTTTGCTGTGATCGTCAGATTTTCCTCTAAGGGCGTTAGGATTATACGTCGGCTTATCATAGCTGCACGAGAAAACGAGAGTAAGTATTGAAAATTGCTAAGATAAAGTGCCAAGTGGTCCCTCCACTTTGAAAATCGTTCTGCTTGTACTTGTAGACTTTGTTATGTTAGGTGAATAAACTGCCGCATATTTGAATTTCCTGGATGCCACAAGAGAGATTCAAGAATGCTTTATTTGAATTTATTTGATGTCGTGTGTAGGTAGGTTTATGCCTGCTGTGATAATGTCGTTACATTTATCCTTCTGCCGGTCATCTAAACATCTCTAATGTTATTTCTACGCTGTCGTTTATAGGTCTAATAACTACACGCTTCATATCACATCTCTAATGAATTAATGGTTATAAGCTATTATAAATATGGTGTGTTTTAATGTAGATGGGAACAGCATTGCGGGATAAAGACATTTGGCAAAGAAGTTTCACGTATTCTCGACGGAAGTCTAAGGCTGATGATGATGAGTTTTATATGAATTGAAACTTGAAGAAAGTACACATACCTAGTCCGAGAGTACCCGCTCTTGCTAGTGTGTTAGCTTGTTAAAATAGTTATTGAGCACCAAAGGAGAGTCAGCTTAGTTTGTCAAACATTATTGACTAATATCCAGGTAAGGCAATCTAATTATTCCACCTAGACTGGTTAGGTAGACGTCGTCGAGCCAGTTAGATCAGCAGGACTATATAGCATGTTAGTCAACATGGGTCCAAACTAGTTTTAAGTTAGTCGTGCTGGCCCACAGGTCAAAATTCCAGTTGATCCCAGTTGAAAGTTGTTCCATTTTCCGTGACGGAACTAACTGGTTTCAACTGTTTTAACTGTTTGTAACTGGTCTTAACTGAGTCCAACTGGTCAGTAAAAAACCTAGTTGAAAATTGTTTCATTTTCCGTCACGGAATCAACTGATTCAACTGGATTCAACTGGATATTCAACTGGATTTCAACTGGTTCCAGTTGAAACCAGTTCAGCTGGGATCAACTGGAATTTTGACCTGGGGGCCAATTATGTTTTCAGTGACTAGAGCATATATGTTATGGGGTGTCGTGTAAAGTACATTTCTAAATAATGACAAGTTTGTTCCACCAACGAAAGATATACAACAGCATCAATCACGAAAGATTTGTCAAAAGTTCAATCTCGCCAGTATGATTCCATAGAAGATATACGTTGACGTGTATCGACCCACACACTGAGGCATTTTAAGTACAATAGAAAACTTTAATACAATAAAAACATTTCACCAAGAATATCAGGGTTCTGGCAGTTGATTTTTATTTTAGATGAATATCACCTATTCATGACAATTCAGAATTATTTATGTTCTTCAGACAGTATTTCTATTAAATGTATTCACTACGCATTTCTAAAGCATTTCACCTAGAATATCTGGGTCAAATGGCAGTTGATATTTATTATAAATCAATAGCACCCATTCATGACAATTTAATTCAGAAATATTTATATTCTTCAAGTAGTATATGTATTAAATTTGGTCACCCCTCAACCGACAAATTTACGCTAAAGCATTTCACCTAGAATATCTGGGTTACGACAGTTGATATTTATTATAAATGAATAGCACCCATTCATGACAATTTAATTCATAATAATTTATATTCTTCAGGTAGTATTTGTATTAAATTTGGTCACACAACAAGACACATCTACTTGGTCTAATCGCTTTAATTGGTCCCACCTACGTTATGGACACATCTTTAATCATAAATCGTGTAACTAGCTGAAATGGAGATGTCTTCATTAGTCATCATTAAAGAGTCAGGAAAGGAAACAAACAAACAAATAAAACAATATTGAAGATTATAATGAAGACGACAGAAAGAATGCTTACTTTAGGACGATAGCGCACAAACCTCGCTTTGGTCTAATCGTTTGAATTGGTTGTTGTAGTTACATCAAAACTACTTCCTGCTATCGAGATATCTTAATTAAAGCCCCACTTACATATAAGTAGCTCGCAATATTCTGTGTTTGGTTGTATTTCCTGATAGGCGAAAGCGAGGACCCCTGGCGAAAAGCTCCGTGGAGAAGTTCCGTCTTGACACCAAAATCATCTGCATAGGTTATGCAATAAGAAACATAAGGCCTTCTAAGATGGGATGACGGGCATCTTGAAAAATAGCCTTGTATATAAATTGTCATGACCCAGACAATTATTTCAATTGTATATTGAACCTCTTCACCCAGACAAGATATATTTCGACACTAATTTGCTATATTAGCTCTATTACCTTTAAAATGGCGGCCATTTTGGACAATGTTGGTTTATGCAAATTGTCATCACTTTTAATTTGTCATCACCTATTTTCGTGAACTACACAACCCAATGATCGATTTTAACTATGATTGTAAATGTATGTTATTATTTCAGCCCTGGTTGGTAGAAATCTAAGGCCCTTTTTCACCTCATACTGTAGCACTACTTCTTGTAATAACAACAAAATGGTATATAATGTCAATGGTGATAATTTTCAAGAGTTATAAATGACTATGTTTTCAAGCAACTTAAATTGATTTCCAAGCTGCTGCAGTGGGCTTTATTTTTCCTTTTTGTATTTCAGAGGTATTTTTATTCACCTTCCAACATAATGTACATACAAGCGATAAAAAACACATAATACATTCACCCGCACATACACTCACCACCACATAATTTAGCAAAAGAAATTAAGATATTCAAAGGGGTGGACATGGGATATTATATGATTTACAAAAATAATATGTCTATTTAGAACATGCAAAGGTTAATTATATTGATTTGGTTTAAAATACATTATGCAAATCCCAATTAAATATATATAACGCTTGAGATCAGTAAATTCTAATGCTAAGATGTAAGTAGAGTCAAAATAAAGAATTAATGAAATTATGGGAAAGGTGTAGAGAATGTCTGTGAGAAACCAAATAAACTTGAAAGAGCTTCTCTATTGTTGCACCCTATAAGAAATAAACAAACCTAAGAAATTGTATGAAAAGAAAGGTACGGTACAAACAAAAACAAGATGAGACAAGGGCGACACAAACGCAATTTAAACGGTCTAATGATCATGAGTCCTGCGCTTTTCCACTGGACCACACGTACTCAGGCAATTTCTTTCTTAAAATGTTCAATAAAGATTTGTTACCTTCTGATTTCGAGTTTTCTTTGTTTTTAGAAGTGAATTAAAGAAGAGTTTTTGATTAATCCAACTACAGAAAAGATAGTGGAGTCACTTTATTGGGTTTCAGCAAATGTGTCACATCATTACAAGATTTGGGCCTGTCCATCCTTTGGGAGAGATACGAATTCACGAATAAATATAATAATAATAATAGCATTTCTGCATTTCTAATTCGCCATCAATCTGGATGTATTATTCCGAGGCTCAGAATACAAAAGTACAAGTAAGGAGAAATACATAAATGTAAGACAAAGATTATGTGAAGCAACATACACTTTGTCATAAAAGTGAGTCTTTAACAAGCGTTTAAATGATTGAAGTGAATTACAACATCTGATAATTTTTCAAAGGTAGTAAGTTCAAGAGAGTAGGTGCAACAACTAAAAAAGCGCGATCGCCAAATGTAGATCGAGTTCGTGGAACAACAGGCAAATGTTTGTTAGAAGAACAAGAAGATTTGATAAGTACTCTGGGGCAGTGCCATTCAAATCTTTCCATGTTAGAAGAAGAATTTTAAACTTCATTTTCTCCCGAATTGGAGTGATGTGATCAAATTTCTTTTTTGTAAAAGTGCAGGAAGCTGCATTTTGAACAAGTTGAATTTGCATAGTACCTGATCAGTGATGCCAATAAGAAGAGAGTTTCCATTGTCGATGCGTGAAGTGATCAGATCATGTATGATGGTTGGAGCAGCTTCATTCGTTAATTTTTTTTAATACTATATACATCTGATATGAAAATTCACTTAGGCAAATACGTCCATACAAAAATTATCATCAAAACAATTTCAAGGTTACGGGCACTATTTGAAGGAGGGCTGTTTAATAACTTAAATGGAATGATCACGGATTTTGTGCTGCTGAAATTTAGATGTAATAATAAGAAATTCTGTCTTTTCATCATTCCGTTTGAGTTTGTTCTGAGACATCCAGGACTTTATTTCTATACAAGCTTCTGCACGTTGATGAGCTGACATTTCATCATTTGGATCATTTAGATCGAAAGTTGTCTATAATCCGCGTAGGCATGAACATACAATACATTTCCGAGCGATGCTAGCAATGACAAGAGGAATAAATGGTGAATAGAATAGATCCAAGAACGGATCCTTGAGGAAGTCCAAAGTGAAGGTGCACATGTGATGATATGATATCTGCAACTAAGATACACGACTGATTGCTACTGTTTCAGTTGTTTCCAGACAATACACATTCTCCAAGCAGATTTTTTGTTTATGTTTTCTTTTGTTCTTGAGACAAAGGTCAGTTCTAATATTGAAAAGGCTAGTTTCAATTATTAGAAATTCAAAGACCTTACTTCATTCTTCTTCTTTACTGTGCTGCTCTGCCATCCAATTGGCTGCCTCTAATTCTGAATGTGCGCTGTCACTTTTGACGAGAGAACGATCACTTAAATAAAGATGACGTGGAACAAAAACTGTCGAAGCCACCGGAGTGTCTGAAAGCTCTGTTTTTAGGTTGAAGAGGGGAGAAAGAATGGTCAAATTCAAGATGGTCGCCGCTCAGTAAAACATAAAAAGCCATCAACAAAAGAATGGGACGAATAGGTCGCTTGTGCCATCAGAAATAAATTCCACCGTGACTTTTTTTATCAAGAAAAACTACCCACACTGGAAGTTGCATGCAGTAATCCGGACAGATCCCAGTCTTCGGAACGACACAAATAATTAAACTCGGTGTAACAGACGACGCCAGAGACAAAACAGTGTTGATGATAGCGTCCGAAATTTGTCCATTTCCATAAATGAGGAGTCATAAAAAGTTGATAAGTTGTGTCTTTAAATGAAATTTTAAATTAACCATAATGTTTGGACTGCCAACAAGCTACCATGCAGATTCATATATCCTGCCAAAAGTAAAATCGGACTCATCAGTAAATCCATCCTCGACAGAATCAACCAGAACATCAGATCCGCAACTTCAGTCAACCAGTGGCTCAACTTGACCTCGGTTAAAGAATGGTTCCAGAAACTTGATGACAAGGACAGGTACACCTTCATCAGCTTCGACATCATCGACTTACCCATCCATCACAGAAGACCTACTCTTAAAAGCACTGACATTCCCCAAGAAATACGCGCTCGATCTCAAGTTTCCTTGCAGAAGTGGGGCTACCTGGAAGCAGATCAGAACACTACCTGTGGTTGTGGAACAGCACCACAGACAACGGAACTGCCCGCTGTTGGAGCAATGATGCACAGATAAGGACATTGCGGAATTCAGTGAAGCAGGCAAACGTTGTACCATCTCTAGCTAGATCATTTGAAAACCACTTTGTTTGGGCACGATAAGAATTCCCTGTTATCGCTTCCCATATACCAGAACGTCTGGTTTCGAATTAAAATGCATGGAGGCAGCATATTGGACTTAACCCTACTATGCCAGTAAAATCTCAATTTTGGAAAAGCACATTTTTCTATACGCGTAGATATGAATCCTTGTCCAACTTGATAATTTGTAATTATAATATTAAGCACTGAGTAAAAATTTGGCAGAACCAACTCACCGTAAACATCGAAATTGATGCTAGTCTTAGAGCTGTTAAGAGTTTATTTTCCTCCTTGCATAGCTCATCCAGTTCCGATTATTACGAAAAATATGCGCCAACTTGTTTTTTTGGGGAGGGAGGGGAACTAGACCCTATGCTAAAATCAAAAGCATCTCAAAAAAAGAAAGAAAATGGTATATAGGAGATGGAAAAGTAATTGACAACTAATCATAAAAAACTATAACGACACATCGGAGACAGTGAAAATCCTCAACAATGTTTATAAATAATATACTAACATATCTATCAGTAGGTTTTCTGATATTATATGACAAACACATTTTGTATGCAATTAGCTATTAATTAGTACATAACTTTTGACCTACACATGCAGACACGTGCAGACTTCACTGGAATAAACTTGAGACATTCCTCTTTTATTTCATACCAAAAACTTCATGTAGAACCCTTATTGTAACTTCACTGAAACACAAGACTCTTTTGGATGCTTTCTTCCTTGCCTAACAGTTTTCCTGCTCAAAGAAAGTTTTCTGTGAGTTTCAGGTCAATCCTCAGAAAAAAATTCTATCGCGCCAATATGATTTCATAGCAGAGACGTGTATCGACCAATCGACCAACGCACTGATACATTTACAATAACAAAAACTTCAGACCATGTAACTGTATTACTTCATGCAAAGATAAACTACCGGGTACTGTGAGCTAAAGGACCACACTGGTTAACTTCTCTACGTTGGACCCCCCCCCACACACACACACACACCCTGCGGGCTTTGTAAAACCGAGTCTTTGACTAAGACCATTACAATTTAATTATTATGTTCCTCAGGAAGTATTTCTATTTAATTTTTCTACTTCTCAACAGACAAATTTACCCTAAAAATATTCTCAGCGAGACTATTTTGCGTTATTGCAGTGAAAAGCACCTATTCATGACAATTTAAATCAGAATTCGTTATGTTCTTCACGCAGTTTTTATATTAATTGGTTCACTTCTCAACAGACAAATTTACCCTAAAAAATGTTGTGTCTTGCTGGTGAAAATAATTAATATAACTTGCATTTTGGTATTATGTCTGAGTTATAGTTGAATTTCATTTCCAATAAAAAATAATGTGGGTTATAATAAACCTGCCACAACGAATGCTTATTTCAGCACGTCAGCGCACGCACATCGACTTGGTCGTTTTGATTGGTCCCACGTTATGAACACATCTTTAATAAAAAAATTGCGCAACTAGCTGCAATACCGATATCTTCATTAATCATCATAAAGTAAGACTTCCGAAGTGTTCCGCAACACTCTGTGTTAGGTTGTATGTTTCCTAATAGGCGAGGAGCCCGGCGAATCTCCGACTAGGAGTCCCGTCATTGTGTGATCCGTTTGGTTTCAAACATCATCAATTGAAGGAAACAAACAAAACAATTTAATTGATGATTGTAATGAAGTCGACACAATGAATGGCTTAGTTCAGTACGATAGTGCACACACCTCGATTTAGTCTAATTGTTTGAATTGACTGTTATAGTTACACCTTCAATCAAAACCACGCAACTTCCTGCTATCGAGATATCTTAATTAAAGCCTCACTTACATAAGTGGTTCGCAATATTCTGTATTTGGTCGTGTTTCCTGATAGGCGAGGACCCCTGGCGAAGAGCTTCATTGAGAAATTCCGCCATTTTGTGATCCATTTTTTTTTTAAAGTCGTTCATTGTTTGCATGTTATTCGCTTAACAAATTAACATTTCTTGCAGTATGAAAGCAAACTCCATGGAATTTGAAGAGATGAACACCACGTACTTGTGTGACTTCGAGAATGTGATTAACCTAACTGATCCAGTAATCGCCGATCAATGGCTAAGAAGCGACACTGAACAATTAATGGTCAGCGTACTCATACCGGTAGTTTCAGCAGTTGGTGTCTTTGGAAACGCGGCATTTTTGTTTATGGTGCTGCGGATAAAAGAAATACAAACTAGTTTGAACGCGTACGTTGCAAATTTGGCGATGTGCGATGTCATGGTTCTGCTATTTTCTAACTTTTGGTTAGCGGTTTATTCAATCCATTCTCCTGTCAGCTTAACTCTCGATGTTAGTTCTTTTCTCGGGTGTGCAACATACATGGTGACTTCACGAATATGGCAAGGAGCGTCCTTGGCTTTTGTGACTCTGATTTCAGTAGAGCGATTCTATGCCATATGCAAGCCCTTGAAACATAGAATGTTAAAGGGTACTGCGCGTACCTTCAAGTTGCTTTCAGCAATATGGATTGTAGAATTTTTGCTAGCTCTGTCTTTAGTTCCAAGCTTTGTTGTGTACAAACGCGTTTGCTTATTGTGGCCCACGACAGATAAATACCACAATCTACCAAGTACATTCAGTCAATGCAATCCAGTAAGCGCATTAGCACAAGCTTATGCAGCAATATATGAAATATCTACGTTGATGGCAGCAATGGTTACCAATTGTTGGTTATTTTTTCGAATAATTACAGCTCTGTACCAACGTCCTTCGGTTACTGATACAGACAAAAACACTGGTCAAGTATCAACGCTGTTAGCGTTCGCAATCAAGGTTCGCACATGGGTAATCAATGGAATCATTTCTTCATTTGGCCTGAGCCTTAACAGAGTTCGTAGCATTGGAATGAGTTTCTGACACAAAATAGAAGGTATAACATTCTGAATAAACACTTTAGTAAATCTATTTGTTATTGGCCCGCTTGCTTAACTTTAATTCTGTTATATCCGTATCTCTTTGTTTTCAGCGTGAGATTCCAGGAAGCAATGTGGAAGGCAATTGTTGCTATTACATAATGGGTCTTAGTGTTTAACTCCCGAGGAAACCCTGCCTTTCAGAATTGGAGTTTCCAACATTGAAGGCTAGCCTTATTCAGCTTACCCCATCTTACATGTTGCTGATTGCTCAACTTCACATAAGTTCCATTTCACCAGTCAAAAGTAGAAGTCATGGGGTTACGAGATCGGTCCATAACATGGTTACGATGATTTCTGACAGAGGCTTGAAATGTTGTAAATAGGTTAATTTTAAGTATCGTACTCTATATTCTGAATTACTTGTGCATTGCAACTGAAAAGATAATAGGCGTTTTGATTGCAACTGATGTAATGTAAATACTACTTTCACAAGAGTGAGTGCCAAACTATTGTTGATTTGTTTTTAAATAAGAAATATGATGCTCGGCATCATAATTAATTTAAAAGCTCGCACGGGATCTCGTTTGCCCTAACCACCTATCACAACAAGTGAACGTATTGGTTTTTAGCAAACCATGTTGACATTAGGGTTGTTAATACTGTAACTTACACATCTTTTTTCATAACACTATAATAGCAAAATTCAGTTTTTTATATGCGCAAAAGGGTTATCATCTTACCTGCTTCAAGATAATTAATGGACTACATGCCGTTAATTTCACAAGACAAAAAGCATACCTCTGTCCATAATTAATAATAATTATAGTGATGGAAAATGTTTTTATGTTGTGTAAATAACAATCATCAATTATGGTCTAAAAATGACGGTACTAAAATGTTTATAGTATTGGCAAACTGGAAATATGATTCTTATGCTCAGAGTGTTACTGAGCCTTATCGTGTTGCCTCATTCTAAAATCGTTTTGAGTGTTAAGTGGAGTTGACCTGCACGTTTACAACAGGGGATAATAATGTAAATTATCATAGCAGATCCAATGGCTGTAATAAGAGGATAACAGCAGTCCCCAACACCGACAACACTTTATGGCTAGCGCCCTAGTTTTGAACCAAAAGCTTATGACAAATTTGTTCTTGTTTTAAGGTCAGATAGAAATTTTAGCAATGTCTCAGAAAAATTCATAACGATACAGTCAAACGTCCGTCGGCTAACGAGGCAGAAAAAAACATGGTCTAAGTATCAAACGCTGTTCCGTCGCAAACCAAGTGTCCGCAATCGTAATAAACGGAATCATTTCTTCATTGCTGACGCCTTACCAGTTCGTAGCATTGGATGAGTTATCTAATTGATTGAGAAAGCCTGGCACTGATACACCCCATCAAGTCAGGGGAGGAAACAACTGGTGGTTGTGTGGTTTTGATGGTAGACACATTTATATGCATGTTGCAAGCCCTATTCATTACTGGCTAATAAGTGATGGTTAACCACTTAAACGGGCGGATTTTTTGTTTATATCTCGGGAAAATAAAGGATTTGGAGGTCTCAAATTCAAGATGACAATGAGAAAATACGGCCTTTCATTGATATCAAAATCGATACTACTTCAGGTAAATAGGGGGGTCCAAAGGAACATCGAGAACACCACCTTAATTTATGTTATCAATCCGTATTTTTTGTTTTCGCGTCAGTATTACAGGAAAGCACTGTGGACGGCATTTTGTAACATAATGGGTCTGTGTTTTAATCTGAGGAAAAACGGCCTTTCAGAATTGGAGCTTCAATATTTAAGCTCTAGCCATCTTCAGCCTTACCCCCCTCTTACATGTTGATGATTGGCATTAAAATCACATAAGTCCATTTTCACCCGATCATTAGGTAGGTAGTATCACTGGGGGTTAGGAGGATCCGTGTCCGTAAACATGTTAAGAATGCATTTATGCAGTAGGATTGAATGTTTTAAATAGGTAATTCTAAATTCGGTACCTCTATTATTATACTGAAATTATCTTGGTGCATTGCAACTGAAAGATAATAGGCGTTTTGATTGAAATTTGTAAATGTAAATATTACTTTCAACAGAGATGAGAGTGCCAAAACTAGTTAGTTAATTTGTTTTAAATAAGAATATGATCGGCATATAAATAGAGTTTGTTGAAAGCTCATAATCTCGTTTGCCATACCACCTATCACACAAGTGAACGTAGTGGTGTTTAGACAAAAATTGTTGCATTTCGCGTAACTGAACTTACACATCTTTTTCATAACGCTTATAATAGCAACAAATGGTACAATTAACACACGGTTTTTGATGCAAATGTCAGTTGCTTTATATGCCGAAAAGAGTATCATGTACGTGCGTTCAAGATAATTAATGAGCTACATTCCGTTGAGGTCACCCAAACAAAAGCATCCATGTACATGTCACATAAAACTAATACATGTAATGATCGTGCTGAAAATGTTTTTTATTGGGGTGTTAAATAACAAAATCAATTTAAAAATTACGGTAATCATGTGATAGAAGGTAAACCAACCCATATGTGTGGCAAAATGTAAATATGATTCTTATGCTTCAGTGGTAATGAGGACTATCCGTTTTGCCACATTCATAAAATCGTTTTGCTTGTTAAAAGAGTGAGTCTGACTTGCACGTTTACAACAGGGAAGGCTGTAAATTATCATAGCAGATCCAATGGCTGTAATAACATTGTAATACAGCAGTCACCAAAAAACCGCAACATTATGACTAGCCGCCCTAATAGCCCAGTCCCTAATCACAAAAAAAAATAGGGGGCGTATTGTGCACTTTTTCCTAACAGCATGAAAATTGGTATTGTTTATACATATTGAGGCCCGAACAATTTTTGATCGAGTGCCAAAATGATAGCGCCCCGATTGGCCTACAGAGACCTCTTAGTTTACCCAATATGAAATATTACTTTCGAGAGCTTAAATGCAACTATTCAACTAGTGTTGACAAATTAGGTTTCAGTAATATTTGAAAATGATGAATATGTATAGAGCTATGATTTAGGTTAAATCACAACGTGGCTGCCATCTTAGATTCAAAATGGCCGCCATGAATCTTCCTTAGCCCTCGTATGAGTAAGAATGATAGTATAAAACACAATTTAAGGACAATCCAACATTGCTAATGCTGAGGAGTTCAGAAAAGCATTATGGCATTTGCATTTGTAAATAGCAGAAATCTCGATTTTCAAGATGGCATCTGATTCAAAATGGCCGCTAATGAATATTATTTCGATTTTTACCCAATGATGAAATGTACCTCTTGAAGGGTTGGTGATCAAATTTCACCCTTGGTCAAACAAAGTCCGTTACTAGAATTTTTAAGACTCTTCATTTATAGTATTTTTTTAGATCAAAGTCAATATTGCTGCATGCATCTGGAGATTTCCAAATGGGCCACCACTGGATTATCAATGTTAGGCCTTACTCACTTATATGAATTTCATATTGAAATTTTGAACTGCTAACGAGCTGTTTCGAAATGGAAAGGTAAAAAAACACACAGAATTGGTACTTGTTAAGCGATCGTTGTGTTGGAGAAAATTCCAGCACTGCATAATGTGATGTGTCTACTTATTATTATTTCATGAGAAGCTAACAAATCCATCAGATTAGAAGTATGAGCCAGTGTTGTTATGTGTATTGATATGCCAAGTTACATCTGGACTACCAAGACGACGATACACTTTGTTATATGATTGTTAAACTTGGTCTGATTGAGAAATTCGTCTAGGTTTGAGTTGCAAATCTTAGTGCAAACATAATGGGGACATTGAACAATTGACAACAGGTTGGCAGTCCTTACTCACTGACTTTGTTAGTAAGTAGTAATTTGTGCATACCACAAAGTTGTTTATGTAGATTTGGCAATATCCTGACAAAAACATTTCTGAATAGTATGGAATCTGCAAAGCAATAGAACTTGTAATTCTGAAGTAACATCTGGCTAAAAGTTTGGACGTAGTAGAGGAATTAAATACAGGGTGTCCAAAAAAGTGGTTGCAAGCACATAAACTCCGATTTCTCAAAAACTACTTAAGCTGTGAATTTCTGGAGGATATTTAATTATCCTTCGTTCGTATAAATTGTGCAAAATCCCTGACAATCAGCCCACGCAAACTAAAGATATAAACGGCTTATTGAAGGGCATCTGTTTTTCATTCATGCAATGTGTTTTACACAGTTAAAAGGAAAACCGTATAAAATAAATATACAATATACGCTATAAAAATAATTATTGCCATCTATCGAGTGGGTTTCATGGAAAAAAACGAATTTACTAACCCATAAAATGGAATTAAAACATTTTGCCTGACATGGCTATTTGAAAATTCGCGCTAGTGTACATGGGATATTTATATGGTTAAAGGCGATACTGACGCACAGTAGCGTCATAACCTTCTCACGTGACGCTTTCAATACTGATAAATTTCCTTCAGGCCTGTATGACGCAAAACGTGCCGACCGTATCGCAAACAAGTTATACAATAGCGCGAATTTTAAATACGAATGGTCAGACTAGCTGGGTTTAATTCATTGTTATGGTTAATATCATTCCTGTGTTGTTTTGAGATGAACCACGAGAAGTGCGTCAATAATATTTATAGAGTATAGTGTATAATATTATTGTTGTGCGGGTTCTCCTTTGAACATAATTGTCCGTTCTGTTGTCGGTGAGCTGATTTTCAACACATTGAATGTAAGGTGTCGTAATGGATATCACTTATTATTAACAACTGAGGAACAACAAAATGCACACGATATTAGTTTCATAGATTGACTAAATGGCAATAGGCATTAGAAATAATTAAAAACACGCAATGATATTAAGCCTACAGAGGCATCTTAAAAACAATTATGATCAGCAAAATCAAAACTTTGCCTTAGGTTATTTTGTTATCTTACCTGTGCGGTTTTTCGTTGATAGATAGCCTTTATGTAAATATACAACCTTGTAAACTATGGAGACATGTCTCATCTTGATATCATCGTCAACTTTCTTTTAGGAAAGAAAGAAATAAAAAAAATAGCTAGTGACATTTGAAAGTCCTTTGCTCGAGAGCGTAGTAACATGTTTGCCTGGATCTTTACAAAGACCCAACTGTGAACCAGACCCCCAAAGGTGTAATGACACAAAGATATAACAATTTTTTGACATTCTCCATCTTTGTGAAGTGTTATAATTATAACATCATTGGAAGAATATGCCATCATTTTCATTGAAATAAGCTAATAAGAGGTCACACCTGTCATTTATTGATTAATATGGAACTTTAACAATTAACTTGAATCTTAAAATTTCATAAAATCCAATGATTTCTGAAAATATGTTCAAAATTAACATGCTTTACCCACGAGAAACCCTTTAGAATAAGTATTGTCAGTTTAAAGTTATATTATTAGAAAGATGCAAGATGATATTGTAAGATACAGAACGTATTAATTTAGTAGAAAGTACCTTCAGATTAGATTATTGGTATTATCGGTAGTCAATGCACACGATTGAGCACGCGAATCTATTGATATACCAATAACTCACTAACTGTGTAAATCCCATTGGAAAGGAATTATAAAAAACAGATCCGCCTATATATTCGTTGATATCTCGGTGTGAGTGGGTGGATTGTCATGGGATTTGCACAAGTTATACAAAAGAGTATAAGTAATATCTTACATGAAAATAAACTGCACAGTTTCAGCAGTTTTTGAGAAAATCGGAGTTTATCTGCTTGCACCAATTTCTCTGGTAGGGGGAAACCTTAAAGGCGGTGAAATGAAACGGCATGGTCCGATTTATTTTCATTAAAAAAACAAATTTCAAATTTGGGTTCTAAATCGGTCAAGCCATTTGGATAGCAAAAGCATAAATGGATTATAAGCTTGGATCGATAAGCTCCAAGTAATGGTCGAGCTATGAGTGCAAAGAATATTGGGTGAGATGCCAGTCGAGCCCAATATTTTAAAACTCATAGCGAGAACAATTGACTATTGGGCCGTTTAAATTCGTCCCCGATTTTATCATGAAATGTTTTGAATCCGAGTATTTTCCACCGCTTGGACTCTCAGACTTGATTAATGTACTAAAACGGCCCATGGAGACTGTGTATAATGACGTGGTAGACAACATTTGGGATTTTGTTTTTGTTCATAAATCCAAGTGAAACATTTACCTGGCTTTTAAATTCCTGGGGTATGAGAAACTAGGAAACTTTTCTTGATATAACCAAATCTCATTTTGACTGTAGTAAATGGGGGGGAACGAGGTTGTCCATTGGGTCACCCACCTTTAATTTTTGAACCATAACGAAAATCAGAAATAAAAATGATACTGGTATGATTGTTTTTTGGGGTGTACAAGTTGAAGCTTTTGCCAATCCCTTTAAAACCTCCCCTTTCCCTACCAATCAATGTTTGAGTATTGTTAGGCGCATGAAACTGTACCACCATTTCAGGTTTCAACTTTGTTCGTACGGTAAGAAAAGTGTCCACACTTTTGTTCCAGATTGTAGCCAATATCACAGAATAGCAATGCATATCTATTTTAGAAATGTCCAGAAGAAATGAGCTTTTGTTTTTAAAAAAAAATCAGCGTAAAGTTTCAGCTAACTTTGCACAATAGAAGTTGAACTTAGATTGGTCTTTTAGTACAGGGCTTCCAATACCTAATTTTTTGTTTTAGGCAGATAAGTCAATGTTTGATTGGTGTTGTATGGTATGGGCACCAAGTTTCGTTTTGGTAGAAATGTACCTCTAAGAATCTGAAAGCAGAATCATGGCTATTATACCATTTTCTACCTGTCTGACGAGAGGCCCAATCTTAGGACCAAATTTATCAAAATTGTAAAATTAAAAAAAAAAGTGGTTACATGAGTAAAAATTATGCTATTGCGAAGTTTTGGTAATACTTGCCAACAACCAAAAGGACCCATTTATACCACAATTCAACCAAAGGAAAGGTTTTTTTGCCATTGTTACACTGTACCAAATGGGTCTAAAAAATGAGGGCATTTGTGAGACTTCATAGAGTCATTGTACTACTACCCTTCCGTAATGCAGGCTTCAGGGGGCCTTATTGTAAAGTCAGGATACTCTTTGGGGTACTGGGGTATTCTTCAATTACACATCCTAGTCCTACTTGGTCCTATTAATTGGGAATGGAAGCTAGGTGGAACCAAACCTAACATAATGGCACAATCTCTAGGTGGTCAAAAGCTGTTGCGTGAGCTGTGGTTCGAAATAGTGCTCAAGAGCATGGATGGAAATTCCGAATAGCTGGACTTTAATGCAGTCTACTTTATGCACATCACAAACAGTGCCAAAATAAAGCTCCGGATAATAAGATACCTTAGTAGCCGGCTTGGTATAGCATATAACTAAGCGTCCTCAAAGGGGTCAATTTTGGAATTTTACCAATAGAAATAGGTTTCGTCAGTAGAAAATAGACCAAATGTGGTTCAGAGGTAGAATATTGCAAAAATGGTTCACTGGCAGCCATTTTTCAGTCGCCATCTTGATATCAAGATGCTGCTAATTGTGGCTTCTACAATGTCAGCAGTGTTCTTTCTAAACTCTTTAGCAGTGTCAATGTGGGACCGGTCCTTAGTGTTTTTTTCATCATTCTTAAGCGGAAGAAGCGTAGTAATGCTTAATGTGGATAATTAGTGGAGATTTAGTGGCAGCCATTTGACATCAGGTGGTAGGTATATTGATATCAATGGCCAGATTTATTGCAGCACTTACTGGACCTTATTCAGTCAAACAATAGCTGAAAATGATCATTTAACCCTTCAAAAGGTTTGCTTCATTTGGCTCCCGTACAATCCCAAATATAGTCATTGGCGGCCATTTTGAAATCAACCCGCCATCTTGAAGTATGATTACTGCTATCTGTACATGCTGCAATATATCGTGTGCTTTATGAAACTCGCATCAGCATTACTAATGGGGGGTTGTCCTCAAAATTAGCCTTTTTATCATTCTAACTCAGTTATGCTTAAATGTGGCTTTCATTGGCGGCCATTTGAAATTCTAAGATGGGCAGCCAGATTGATATTTGAGTAATGTTATAGTTATATTATGTGCACATTTAATTATGGACCTTATTTGTCAAAAAATGTTGTAGTTATGGCATATAAGATCTTGAAAGGAATATTTATATAGGGTTTAAAAACTATAGAGGGCGCCTGTAGGGCCATAGGGGAGCTAATTTTTGGCACTCGATCAGAAAATTGCTTCAGGGGCTCAATTATGTAGGTTCATGCCAGTTTCATTCTTTTAGGAAAAAGTGCAGAATCAGAATATTGTGCTTAGGGATGGGCTATAAGATTATGAACAAAAGCTTATGGACAACTTGTTCTTTGTTTTAACGGTCAGATAGGAATGTTAGCCAATGTCCAGAAAAACTCAATAATATAGAGTCAATAGTTTTTAAGATAGACCCCAAGTAACTGCAGGCCATTTACAAAGATGAGGGAAAAGCTGGTGACCTAAAAGTATGACAAGAGTGGCCACCGAAGAACAGGACTGGGCAAATACAATTTTGATTGCAAGTAATATCATGTAGTGCCTAATTTTCTTACAGAAAAAAAAAAATTTCTACTGGAAAAACAACTGCATTTACCTTATTATTACTAAACTAGCTGGTAATCCAATATAGATGGATGGTTTTTAAATCAATTGCAAGAATCCTGGTTGACATATAAAGGTGACTTAGTTTTAAGCAATAATCGATAGTGGGGCTTCAAAACCCATATCAAAATATTACCGTTGATGGAGGAAGGTGCTAAAGATATGGACAACTTGTTCAGTCGGTTGACTCAAAAGTCCCGTTATGATGTGATAAAAAGAATTTACCCAATACACGCACGTTTTTTGATTACTTTCCCTATCATTACGGTTAAGCCTTAATGCTATTTCGCACGAAAATAATCATATAGACAGTATAGAAATGAATGGAGTTTAGCCTTTCATCAATGGCGTTGGTACGCTTTATTTTTTTATTTTATTTTCTATATATTTTTTTGCTACAGTTTCCTGTTACGATGGGTATTATCGGTACTCCTAATTGGGATCTCCATCACCTCGCTTTGCTAGTCCGAGGGCTTCGCCCTCGGCACAAATCACCTTCGGCGATCCGTCACGACAACATGTGACTGACAACATTTTGGGGCGTCTACTCGCTCCGCTCGCCAGAGGGGCTTCGCAGTAAAAAAAACACGCCTTCGGCGATTCTGTCACGGATTGAATGACAACCATTTTTGGGGTGGTTTCTACCTACGCTCCCCTGCCCCGAGGGGGCTTCGCAGTCAAAACACACGCCTTCAGCCGATCCTGTCACGGTGACTGACAACATTTTGGGGAGTCTACCCTCGCTCCGCTCGCCCGAGGGGATTCGCCCTCGACAATCGTCTTCGGGCGATCATTGTCACGGTTGACTGCCAGCATTTTGGGGCGTCTGACTGCTCCGCTCGCCCGAGGGGCTTTTCAGGCAGTCAAAACACACGCCTTCGGCGATTCTTGTTCAAGGTTGGACTGGACAAATTGGGGCGTCTACATCGCTCCGCTCGCCCGAGGGGCTTAGCCCTCGACACTCGTCTTCGGCGATCCTGTCACGGTTGACTGACAACATTTTGGGGCGTCTACCTCGCTTCACTCGCCCGAGGGGCTTACTCTCGACACTCGTCTTCGGCGATCCTGTCACGGTTGACTGACAACAGTTTTGGGCGTCTACCTCGCTCCGCTCGCCCAAGGGGCTTCGCCCGCAAAACTCGCCTTCGGCGTTTCTGTATCGGTTGATGGATAAAATTTATATGTGACTTTGAAAGACAAAATGGCGTTATGCTTGATTTCGTATAGCCTTGATTGATTTCTTTCAACCAAGTCTTTCACCAAGGACACACCCTGTTATCAAGCCGCATCTTTTTTTCAGCTGTCATGTCAGCATTACAGGAAAGCAATGTAGAAGGCTTATTGTTTAACTTCCGAGCATTATCTGATTGGCTAATCGTACATTTATTTCCATGACCAGTTGAAATGGAAGGCCAATTTTTTAAGCTCTAGCCCTCTTCAGCCCTGCTACTATTCTTACCATGCTACTCATTGGCTCAAAAATCGCATAAGACACATGATAAACTTCCAGACGTAGCGACAGATTTCTGCGCGTGAGAATGCGTAACACTTGATCTTGGGTCAAAATCCGGTATTGTGCACGCTATAATCACTCGCTGCGACTGGAAGTATATCATGGGCTTTAGTTCCATTGTGACCAAATACAGACATAAACACAATAATCCAAATTTTCAGTCGTGAACTCCAACATGTGTCCACTGGTTTAAGGCCAACAAATTGAAAATATCCCTGAATGTAAGCAAAACTAATTCCATTCACTTTCACGCGGTTCAATCTTCCCTGGTACAACAGAAGATTGACTCGTATGAAACGCAAACTCCAAAACCTATACAATAGACAAAGGAAAACCAATTCTGACCAAGACAAATACAAATTACTTCCAGTTGGTATACACTCATGAAAAAAGTGAAAACATTCCAGACATGGAGGGCGAGCCTTATCCCGACATAACTCTCCTTGAAATTTCAATTGAGGGCGTCAAGAAGCTTTTGTCAGATTTAGAACCAAACTAGGGGGGCTGCGTGACTCATTATGGCTAGACTTAGTCACATGGCAAAAAAACACGTGACATTTGCAGTACGATGGTATTTTGCACTGTATGTCGGGAACGCATAACAATGTAATGTATGGTTGCCAGTTCCTGACAGAGTTTAAAGTTTCTTTTATAACTATATTGATCCGAATCCGTGCTTGCATAACATGTCAATACTTTACTTACAAAGAGTAATCTACTATTGAAAAGAAATGCCACCTGGCTTTGAAAGAGGACAAAAGAGTTGCTTGCTTATTATGTTTAAAAGTTTAGTGGTAAGGACCGCCGCTCGCGCGTCTCCGGCTAGCTGAGTAAACGGGAGTGATCACTTAAACAGGGAAGTGTGGCAGGAGATAGAGTCCTCCGGGCTCACGGTCCGTGAACAATGGTGGAACAAGAGGGCAATCGATTCAGTTGACTCTTCACCAAATAGTTTCACGCTTTATTCCGTTGTTCATCTATGAAGCCCGACTATGATACCTGCCAGATTGATTACTTTCAACACCGAGTCACTGAAACAGAGCGATCACCGGGCGATCACGATGAAGAGGTGACACAGTGGCCCCACTACCGCAAACCACAACAGGCTATGATTAACGACAAATTTGTGGCATATTGGCCGCCTGTTCTAGCTTGACCACTCTAGTATATCGCGTCATGTTTGGCTATTGTGGATTGCCTGCCAATGAGGAGACTTGATTGTTACTTCTTGGAAACTATTTGCCAAACCGTATGAAGACCTCACGCAGAATTTGACCAAATCATCAGATGACAGTATTCAACATTTTTGTGTTTTGTCAACAAAAAAAAAAAAACACCAACAAACAAAACAAACAAACATCCTATGATTCGTGTACAAAACTTTAAGGCGATTATGGTATAAATCTTCGGCACATATATAACCGAAAATCTCTAAATAAAACGTTCCAGAGGTTTTCATGGCCATTGGAGTATTCCTTGCGAAAAATCCAGATTTATTCGAACACTCTACACAACGGTACAACGATCAGGAAGCTACCATGTTGATTCCGTGTGGTATATTTACAACGCCGCAATACAATACCGAAACAAAGCAGCGAAAAGATATCCCATACGCGCATATATCACGTGCAAGGTTTGCAACAAGCCTCATCCTTTTGACCTTCGTTGAGCAACAAAGGATAGGAGCGAAGTTCGTTAGAATTTTTATTGCAAGAAAACTACAACTTTTTTAAAACCTCAGTGATATGAAAAAATTTAAGAGGGGGTTTTAAGATAACTCCATTTCCAATCCATGTAATATAATCATGTCGATCTCCACTAATGCGCGGTTCAGCACTTACGTACTTTTCAATGTACTCGAGTATCGCTTCTTTGTATGATGTAAGTTTCCAATTTTATTTTAAAAACTATATTTCTCAAGAATCCCAGCTCATTTTATAAAAATTAGGCCAAAATGTATGCCATTTTTTGATAATAATTTTATAATATTTTAAAGGAAAACGTAAATTAAAAGCTGTGTTTTTATTCCAATGGTAAAAGTAAACGCGATAGCCTTTCATACAGATGCCCGAACTTGACTAACCACCGATCATCGTTCAATTGGGTTGTGAAAGACTAAACGGCTTGTGGCAAACGCTAGCGTAAATATAAACGTGGCGGCTTCCTTAAAAATCGTCTACTGCGTCGACAGTTAAGCGTGAAAATGATGTTTTCTTTCTTCGCAAGGAATACTCCAATGACCATGCAAACTACTTGTACGTTATAATTTAGGGATATTTCATTATATATGTGCCGATCGATTTATACCAATAAAGTCCTTTAAGCTCAAATGGATTTCCCCTTGGCCGGCCGACACCGAATAAATTTAATTTGGTGGAGGTTCTTATTTGACAATTTGCAACACTATAATCAAGTAGGGACAAGAAAGTTGATTGACATGAGGGACATGAGATGCACCATATTGCTGGGAATAACTACCATACAGGGGGGGCACTTCCATCTTGGAGGGGACCGGGGTATGTAAGGCTTTTAACTATTTGCACGCTGATCAATTCTGTATAAGTGAACACCACCACTAAGCCATTACCAATGACTTGTGGAACACGAGCAACCAACACATAAGTCATAGTGGCATTTGAGATTGCTTTCCAAATATTTGTAGGTCATTTGGGATGCCATCATCTAAAAACGAACAAAAGCTATGGTCTTCTTTTGACTCTTTAAATGCATTTTCACGCCCCATGAAAATGTACATTTTGGAAATGTTATAACAGAAAGACAAAATTGGAAGACCAAATTCCTCTTTGAGCGAGTATACTCGCGCGCCTGCCGCACGCAAGAGTTAAGACCCCAATTTTTCAGCACCGCTGTCACCCAAAGAACCCCATGTGTTTTGAAATGTCCACCCAAAGACTCCAGTATTTGGAAAATTGTCACCAAAACCCCCATCATGTATTGGAAAATTTCCATCACCCAAAGACCCTAATTTGTTTGATTCCCTGTCACCGAATTCCCCCGTGTTTGGAAGCGCCAGACTTACAACACCCATATCCATTTTTCATATGTTGATCCCGTCCCCGGTAATAGACCATTAACATCCTACGTCACTTCTTTTGTTGCCTGGCTAATCCATTCCTGTTTCACTGTCACCTAAGACCCCTTTTTGGGAGAAAATTTTGAAAATTTCCCCAAAAGACATCTATTTGTTTGAGTCCTCTGTCACCGAATTCCCCCAGGTTTGGAAGCGCCAGCCAGCCTTACAACACCTATCCATTTCAGTATGTTCCCATCCCCGGGGTAAGACCAGTTAACATCCTACGTGCACTTCTTTCTTTTGTTGCCTGCGAAGCCATTCCTGCGAATCGTTATGGCCCATATTATTTAAACTCTAACAGATACAATTGCCCAGTATGTAACAGTCAGGCCGACCTATTTCAAGATACCAGGCCCTAACATGTTTACAAACATTGCTGTTAACTGGTCTATACGCTACGTCCGTCGCGTAAATATTCCCTAGGAATGGTATTACAACACAATACTGAACGATACACCATGTTACAGTGCAGTGTACACGTTTACAATCGTGTAACAACGATTCAACTTGGCAACAGGGTAAGTTGAAATCGGCAGCGCCAATTTTGCTTACACCACGTGCTTACACATTAAAATGATGCAAGCAAAATTTAAATGCCATTAAAACCTAGGGGTGTCCACCTGAAAACAAAACTGTCATCTCTAAAGAACATATTTCTACATCAAATGGTGACATAATCTTTCGTGGACACCCTCTAGAATTTTTCTAAAATATGGTTAAAGTTGCAGCAAATTTCGCATTTTTGCATTGCGATGATCAAACTCGTGAGGGATTATGGGTAGTCTGGCAAGTCGAAATTAATCAACGACAGCATTTTGATTAGTCTCAGCTAGGAGTCACGCAGGCGGCGGTAGAACCAAACAAGGCCTCCGGCCCTAAAAAAATACCATCTAGGATTCTTCAGGAGTGTGTCGACAAATGCCCCCCCCCCCTATTGCTGGTTATTTTCTTAGAGCTTGAACAGTGGTAATTTACTTTCAGATTGGCTAATTTGTCTTACATCTCACCAATATTAAAAAAGACAATTCTCCATCTAGTCAGGCAAATGCACTAACCTCCATTGTTGTACAATTTTTGAACATATCCTGGCCAGTCATATTATGTCTCAAATAGACACTATATATACTCCCCGACACTCAACAGGGTTTTAGAAAAAACGGGAGGGGGTTGTGACACAAACTTATTCTCAACAATTTCCGGACTTGGCTAAGTCTAGCGGACGCCAAAAATAAGTCGATTGCGATCTGGACTTTTCAAAAAAGCGTTATTCGATCCACATACTCGTCTGTAAACAAGCTGCATCATATCTCACACACGCCAATGAAAGCTGGGGAAAACAGATGTGGGTAATAGGAATGTTCGGCAGCTGAATAGATAGATTCACCGAAATGCATGTTGTGACAAATAACGATGGGTGAGGGGGCCCCTATCTAATGCTCAAATATAATTTAAATAAAGATAATTTAATGTATAATTAGAACAAGCAAAGTCTGATTACAAAATTAGGGTGAAGACCGCCGCCTTAAATGTAAATTTAATGATTAAAGATAATTTAATAATAAGTAGATCAAAGCAAAGACCGATTACAAAATACGGGTGAAGACCGCTATATAGCCAATTTGTGACGCACAGTAGAATTAGAATGATACTTTGAGATTGAAATACCACATTTACTGAAATAGTGGATTTAATGTAAACATTTCATGATTACACCAAATACGGGTGAAGACCGCTATATAGTCAATTTAAGTGGCAAAGAACAATAGAATTGATACTTTGAGAGTAAATACACATTAGATTAGGGATTTAATGTAAACATTTCAGATTACATTGAATATCTATGGGTTGAGCCACTATATTGCTAAATTCTTGCGGGTGCACAATAGAATTGATACTTTGAGAATAAATACAATTAGATTAGTGGATTTTAATGCAACATTAGATTAAATGATATAATATGGTGAAGACCACTATATTGCTAATTCTGGCGGGAGCACAGTAGAATTGTATTCTGTAAAGCAAGTTAAATCAGACTACCTGTAGTCAACTTAAATCATCAAAGCAGAGCTCGTTTACTTGTAAATACAAGAATAGGGGTAAGACATTATGCTATCAAATACTCGTGAGGGCACTGGAGGAAGTAGAATTTATATGGCTAATGTGAATGATTTAAGCATGTATCATTTGTGAGCAGTAACACGCCTAGAAAACGAAAGCCTCCAACAAGTTACCATAGTAACTTGCCCTACACCCCCCCCCCGTGGATATGAGGATTTAATGAGGAGGATAAGCAAATGCCCCTGGATTACTGTTTTGAAGTAAAGGAGTGCATTCTCTAAATTCATTTCGAAAGCACCTGTTACCTACTTCAGAAAGGTGGAGGCCATCTCTCCTAAAAAGGTGATGATCACAGGAGTCAAACAAATGATAGTTCCTGAAACATGAGCTTGCCCACATTGCCAAACGTACGTGAAGCGAACTTGTTTGACATGGGCTGGCAATACGTACCTCCACCACTACGATTCTCCCCATAGTAGTAAATTAATATAATTCTGGGCATATATCAGACCAAATGATTCATGGGTTGGGCAGAGTTTACGCCAACATTTTTAAATCTCCCTGAACCCCTTTAATTTGGTGTACCGAGGCGGTCTGCAAAAAATCTCATTAGTACCCACGTGTAAGATAGGTTGTTGAGAAATGGATTCTAAAAGATAGCGATTCCAATTCTATTGACCAAACCTGCCACTCTGCAACCCAAGACCTCTACCACATGACTTTACCACGCCACGTAATTGATATTAGTACTGCCCAGCCCAGTTCCAATACTATCTCCGACGACCCCACGTCCTCACATTTCTAAAAACGAGAATAAAAGAGAAATCAATAGGGAGGCCCACTAACATATGAAGGATTCAATAATAAAAAATTAAAAACGTGATTCGTTATCATCAGATGGGAGCCGTATGTAACCCTTAAACTGCATCTGAAACTCCATCTACCAAAAGACTTAATTGAATCAAGAGGAAACCCCCACATAGCAGCAACAGTAGCCGCACCGATTCAGGAGGAACTGTGCGATGTATAATCTCTATGATCCAAACCTAAGGATGTAACACCTTTCGCCAGAATTGCACCAAACTGGATCTTTAGCAGCGGAGCACCATCGAAATGTATGACTAAAGGACCACAAATAGGCGTTCCTTTTGAAGATACAACTTCAGAGCCGTAACAGGGCACACTCGCCACCAATCGAGCAAAGACGAATGTATGCTGTGCACACCTTTTTTTTGATAGATTCGAAAACCTAATGCCATATTAAACATTGACACTTGATCAGAACCTTCAAAAGACAATCCCCAAACCTACAACTCTTGAGACATCACGTTATTGGACTGAGTAAAATTCATCAACCTCAAGAACCCATAAATGGCAGCAAAAAGGCGCTTGTACAGAGATACCTCAAACTCTGAAAAACAAAACCGAATGCAGATGTTTAACGAGGTCTCAATATCGAATAAGTAATAGGGCACCTTCTATCTACCCTTTTCCACCACGTCTACAAGCCCTCCTTAAATTTTCTAAACACAAACCACACTGTTGCTGTGGAATCTAACCAACCATTTGATTTGTGACAACGATATGGGGGGGGGGGCCGACACATCATATACATTCACTGTGGATGGTTGAATAACCTATATTAAGGGACAAACACGATTACAAAGGCCACCAATGTGAAATTTCTTGAGCTGGCAAAATTGGCAAAGCCAGAGTGAGACTTAAAAGAGTGAAAACTATCAATAACCCTTCCTATAGTAAGCCAATAGTATGCTTGAATTGAACTCTGCAACAATCTCCTTGTTTCCTCCTCTATAGCCGCCACACAAATGGAGGAACTTTGCACCCCAAAGATCGGCCTTCGGCGCCGCATCGCCTGGCACGAACTTTTCTACCTGGGAAACGTGAAAAGAGCATCAGCGATTCGATTATTTCGCCCCAGCAATATGTCTAGCGCAAAAAAGTAAGTTAAACTTGAGACACTGCAAGGGACAAAAGAATCTAACAGCTCATTATTCTGCACATTTTGACGTTTTGTCTATTAATAATTGCCACAACTGACTTCATTGCCTGTCCTAAAATAATACGCTTACCCTTCAATTCTTCACCCCAGAGCCACACTTGAAACCAAAATCGGAAAAAACTTCTAGACAAGCAATAGAACGCGAATTATAAAAATCTCCCTCAGGCCATCTATCTTGGAACCATTTACCATTCAGAAAACCACCAAAACCAATACCTCACTTGCATTCCGTAAACAATGTATATCCTCATTCCCTTGCCAAATCTGCTCGGGGGTGGGGGATAATCGAAGAACCATTGAAATTCGACAGAAAAATGAGGCCACATCTTTAAACAGCCTTAGCACCTTTGATAATCTTATATTATGCCCGCTTTTAAACCACCATTGCAAATCAATGCGACCGCCTTAGAAAGGCCCTTCCTGGAGATACTGCACGACAGACAAAGGACAAAGAACCTACAAGAGATTGCAACTCCTTTAAGGGAGGGGTATATGTGGTCGGAAGCAGTGAACTTTGAAGTTATTTTTATTAAAGGGATAGCAGCGATTGCTAATCCGAAACATCGACAAATCATAAAAATTCGTATGCCGTATTTTTGTAATGGCCATGGAGATGCAAACCGACCTGCAAGTGGTTGGCTTGAAATCCGTGTATTATTAAAGACAAGGCCGTAACGTTTATCTGATTCTTTAATTCTATACGTGCGTATTCAAAATCCGCTTGAGATCAAAAAAGCCTTTCTCGGTGAATATCCAGATTTTAGCGTGATATTGTGCGACCATGATCAATTTACAAGTTTGAACCTCAAAACATTTACACATTATTTGAATCTTTTGTTTTCTGTGCTAGTGTAAACCACAATCACATGCCTTATTGTCGATTTTGAGACGTCGCGCTGTATGTCTTTGCGGGAGACGGTATGACAAATTTCTCAAATACTTAATTTTTCAATTTTTGGTGCGGTTGTTTCTACGTTAAAGCAGTTATATGGAATTGTACACACTTTATCCTTGATTTTATTAAGTAAACATGCACATTCCAATTTTCGATTCTCGCCATATCGCGCTAACCTTTAATTTTCCTAAATATGGTATATTACATGTTATACATCATATTGTAGCCATGTCACAAGTTTTAAATTCATGTAAATTTTTGCTCTGGTTGCCATGGTAACCACGTAAGGCATCTGATTGGCTAAACATAGTACGGACGTAACTAAATAACTACATAAACAAGCTACGGGACGACGAAACTGGGGTGGCAGTCAGGGGTAAATACGGAGAGAACCATGAAGCCGGATTTTTGATACCGTTGCCAGGGCAACCGGCAATATGGACCAATCACATAATTCATGGCGTTACCGTCGTAATTGACTTTGAACACAATTTGAAAATCGGGCTTCATGTTTCACTCGCCCTATATGTGCGGAATATGTGTGCCAAATTTCATGTGCATAGCATGTAGCCGTTCTCTGTTAAGTTCGTCTCGTTTTGTTTGTTTGCGATTTAAACGAAAACGAGTTATAGATCTCAAAACTTTAAGCAAAATTGAGGGCCCGCTTTTGATGTGAAATATGGATTTTTTCTAAATTTCATTTTATAATGAATAATTATCATATAATAATGAAAGAATCATCGAATACGGTGCATCCATTGTCCTGTAATTAACTTGTTAAAATAATTTCTAATATAGCGGGGTGAGAAAACAATAAAAAATACATAATAAAAAATCACTTAACCAGTACATTTAAGTACTTCAAATTATGGACAATTAATATGAGTATTTTATTTACTTTCACTTAGCCAAAAATAAATGAGTTTAATGGCGTTCGTTATAAATATATCTTTTTAAAATATCTTAAATATAACCATTTAAATTGTTCACAGGAAACAGTATAGGAGACGATGAGTTTGTGGCAAAATTCGCGTACATCTGCTTCACTTTGATAGCCATATCTCGGAACCGAATGTCCGATTGCGATCGACTAAAAAGCATTTTGTTAGATTACAAGCTACACAATTAACCATTGCATTATCTTGCATTTTCGTAAAATGGAACAATTTTTTTACCAAAGCAGAACCCCATACCCCCCCCCCCCTTAAAGAAATATCTTCCATACCTAAAGCCCCCTCAACCTTCTCTTTTACCTTGTCAATTTGGCCTGGAATTGAAACTACTGACGAATTGAATCAATATCTAATCCGTAAAAAACACCAATTTTGTTGAAGGGCCATGAGACTTTTCCAAGTGCCAAAGGTACACCTAATTGACTGCACATACCTTCGAAACATTCTAAACCAAACGTTTCAAAAAAGGACTCGACTCCTCAGCAGTCCCGCAAGGAAATAATTAAGGGCATAAGACACAGTTACTTATATGAATTTGACACATGTCTAGCAAACCAAATCTACAAAAGTTGAAACTTTTCAAACAATGCAGGAAGAAGACGAAAGCTCCCATAGGAAGTGGCTTTATCTACGAAGAAGTCCTCCCCCAATTTAAGACCTAACAATCAAAACACGAGGATGAATAGGTAACAGTCTGAAGGCTGATTCTATATCAGCTTTTGCCATCAATGAGCCCTTCCATATCTCATAACTAAATTCACAGCAGTATCAAAGTTGGAGTAACTGGACCACCAAATAACGCTTCTGTCGATACCATCATCACAGACAGCCATCTGGATAGGAAAGGATGGGTAATCAGTCTAAATTACCCTTCTCAGCATTAGGCCACACCAACACCGATGGAGATACCTTAAGTTTTTCAATGGTCTTTCCTTAAAATGACCAGCCATCCTACCCATTTTAAATCTCCTTCTTAAGTTTTTCAAGGCCAATGCTGGATCTTTCTGAAAATGACTTCAAGTTGAGGCGCCATCCCGAGGGCATCTATTACCAATGAAAACCCAATCTGAAACCAAACCGGAAACGTCCCTAAAATCTGCCGATTTGAATCGGGATTATATATTCAAAAAGGGATTAGCTGGCCAACTTAACAGGAGAAATGTATTTGACAACAAATACAAAGAGGTGACCAGGGCCATACATGATCGAGCAAGACTGACACATGAGTTTGGCCTATCATCACACCAATTAGTAGGCATTGCCCCTTTACATTAGCACTTGAAATAATGGAAGTCTACCAAACCACGCAACCCTAGTTAGAGCCTGACCCTTTAACTTTTTACTCGAATCAAAACTGAGGGCTATCAACACAAAACATAATAGTAGTAGCCTGGCTCTTTAAAACAATAAACACCTATCAGTAGAGGGACTACCATCACACTCAATCATAACATTATCGGCCTTACTTTTAATATAGAGCCCCTCACACTCAACCATTGGTAGTAGCCGCCACTCTATAATTCTTTGTAACAGTTGAGGCACAGTGACCAAACGCCTTACATCGGAAACATTTGTGTGCCAAATTCTGCACTGAGGTTTGCGCATCCGGACCCATGTAGGCAAAACAAAGTTTTCTTTAGCATATCCCCCCTGCATTGTATGTTTTTGAAGCAGAGTTTGGCGCCGAACTGCCACGAAACTGACCCTGAAAACCCCTATGAACTGCCGCCCCCTACCTGAAGGACAGGGATTTAAACACCTCCTGGCCGCTTGATAAGGACCACCCATTATGGAGATGAAGGTTGCGATAAAGAGGACCACAACTCCCCATCTATCACTGCCCATTATCTATATGGTTGCCTTTGCGACCATAACGAAATTGGAGTCGTACTCCCTCAACCCCATCCCTACCTGAAGCTGCTGTGCGTATTCAAATGACCCATACTTTAAGTAACTCTTGTGTTCTATGTGGGTGAGCAGCAGGGAAAAATGCGGGAAAAATTAAAAAATGCCAGGGACGTCCAATCGTGAATTGACAAATTTTCTTTTGGACGTTGACTCCTCCCCAACCAATCTGACCATTTCATTTACTTCTAAGTGCACAAGCTGGAGAGAGAGGCGGGTTGATTTCCTCAAATCCACAAGTTGGCCAAAATCCACAAACTCGCCATTTACAATTGTATCTTTGACCTTTCTGAGGCACACAGCTCCCTAATGGACTACCAATTGGATTTCAGGGGACACTCAAAAACACCCACAACAAACAAAAAATTGATTTAGAATTTTGTATCTGAGTTACCCAAAATATTTGTAACATTTTGCTCACCAGCAATTTCATTTGGCTACGACACTGCCGACTGCAGCTGCACTAGAGCCGGAAGTAAGTAATTAGGAGCCCCTGAATAATCATCCACCGACTGGTGAATTCACCTCTTGACGAGCCGGCGGCAACGGTAGATATCCCAATGGATTAAAAGAGCAGGATGAATCTGACGCCAGATAACTACAGAAATGAAATTCCGACCATCCTCAGAAGCAACAGAACTCGGAGATAGAATATTCGTCCCGAACTCATAACACACGCTGAAGATTGTAAAGGCGGAAAAGACATGGTAGATTGAGACGATGTGTGCACACCTGATGAAGAAATAGCTACAGTACTACCGGCTGCATTTACCGATGATTGCGTCACCGCCGGAAACCGCAGAATTTTGCACCACATCCGATGCTGTAGAATTTCCATTTCCGGACAAAAAATTGGCAGGCTACTGGTACTAGCTACCGATGAAGAAACACCACTATAACAGTGTACGGACATTAATGTTGCGAATTACCCCTTAATTAGCGGTTTTGAACATCTGACGCAACAACCGGTACAGTCCTAAAGACCCGGGGCAGTAGAAGTAGACGTAGAAGGAGGTTGTGTGGGAACTTGTCGAGCGATTGCGTTAAGCTTCTCATAGCCTGAGCCGCGATCTAGTTTGTCAGTCGGACTTGTTGAAAAAACAACGGAAAAAAAGATCTCTTACCATACTTGCCGCGAAACAGACACGCACAACACCCACCACCCACCCCCACGCAGTAGATTTCGTTTCGTACCCTCGTTACGGCCGAATACAACAAAAACCAAGCTTAGTAATACGATGGATGGATAGTAAAGCGTCAGTAGTATTAGTAGTAGTATAAAGCAGAAACTTGTAAGTATTTTCAAATACGCTGAAAGCAAGACCATTCAGAGGCTGTCAACAAGCCAAGTGACGGTGAGCACGGGTCGACAAAAAACAAAGACCGGCAACTACGCTGATTGGAGCATAGGCCACCACCTGACCGGGAGGTCAGCCAATGAGGAGAACAAAGCAAAAGACCGCGAAAGTTGAGATAAACGTTGTTAAGCCTCTCGTGCGATCAGGAATAAACATAATTATGGGATAAGAGGGGATATCCATGGTGGAGGCAAATCCTTCCTTACAATCCCAAACAAAGGGTTCTTCTTTGATGGGATTTTATCCTCATCTATGCGGTAGTAACATCTAGCGTTCCGCAAGGAAAGTCATTCGGTCCGTTGTGCTGCTTCCGAACTATGACCGACTTTCGATGGCAGGGCGGACACAGTCGGGAGATGATGTCATAGTTTATCGGGAAAATAAATTCGGAGGATGACATTAAACATTCAACGTGACCTTGATGCCCTTACCAAGTGGAGTAAGGATTGGCAGATGAGTTTTAACACAGACCAATGCTTCATTATGCATTTCACTTCTAGGAAAGCAACCATAACCAATCCGTAACAGCTATGCGGGTATGTCTGCAGTTACTTGATAAAATCATACTTAGGCATCCACTTTTAGCAACAATTAAGTGGAACCTCACAATGACAGTATTACCAAAAGCGGCCAGGAAAACACTAGGTGTCATACGATGACATTTCAAATCATATTTACGGAATATAAAATCTCGTCTGTACCTCGCTCTCCATCAACCTAAAAATTTTAAATGACATTACTGCCCGTCTCACCATGCTGTTTAAGGTTCGCCACCACGACCTCGTTGAAATTGACTGACGCCATGTTCTTGCTAACCCCATCAGGCGCCCTTAAGCGCTGCCTTATCTCTCATAGCCCCAACTACTAGACAAATGTTTTATGACTAACAGCATTTTCTCTGGACGTGTATTGCTGGGGAATAAATTTCCTCATCACATCCTGAAAAGTAACCCAACTTGTGCAGTCTTCAAGACGATACTGAGCCATACTTTAAGTAAAACTCACAGGAATTACTAAGTTACGGTCTCGTCACTTCACTTCAACGCTCTAGTAGCTTCCCCCCCAGTGTGATGCGGGCAGCTCGTTAGGGTTTTCCTTTTTTTAAAGAATGTCATGTCACCTTATTTAAATTATTAAAAACCTGGTATGAATGTTATCTTCATTACTCAAATCTGTTTTAATGTATTATTTCAAGCGGTGAGATCATCCGGGTACACATCGTAAACAAAAGGAAAGTGGAATTTATAGTGAAAAGGAAAAGGTTTGCTTTTTGCTCATTTGATTGCCATGCAGAGCATATAGATGGATGGTTTAAAACCAAATTGCAAGGAATCTGGTTGACATATAAGGTGACTAGTTTTAAGCAATAATCGATAGTGGGGCTTCAAAACCCCACTATCGAATATTACCGTTGATTGGACGTGTGCTAAAGATATGGACAACTTGTTCAGTCGTGACTCAAACGTCCACGTATGATGTGATTTAAAAAGAAAGTTACCAATAAACGCAAGTTTTTGAAAAATATTGCGTGACCATGGGGGGATAGGATCCAAACTCTGTACTTCCAATGGGCAGTGCAGTGATCAGAGTTAGGACACTATGGCCATGCTGTACCTTTACGGCATTAGGATGAAAACCAAACAGGTATAATTTGTTGTGTAAGTTACTTAAGTTGAATAATGCCATGGAGTCTAATAATAACAACAGCAACGAATATATTAGTCTGTATAGTCAAATAATAGTCAATGGTGATAATTTTAAGTTTTTACAGAAATTATACATTGATAATGTGTTCAAAGAAAACGTAAAGGTGCAACGAGAGATCTCACATATCAGGTGTCCTAAAAATCTGAAGAAAAGTACTGATTTTTGCTCTGATGTAAGCTTTCCATCACAAATGTCCCCAACTGAAAGGATTAAGCTGAGAAGGTTTCTTTGGTACAAAAATTATGAAATTTCGAATTCGTATAGGGAGCAAATACGAAATTCAGCCTATGTTTTAGATTGAAATATAAGCAAATCAAAATCACCCTTTTTCTCTCTTTTAAGGCATTTCTGTATCCAAATACAAGGTAAGAAATCTATTGAGCGTCTAATCTATATGAAATTACTACTATGACACCATATTTGGGGTGCCTCAAAATCTCTAGTTGCACCTTTAAATTGATTTTCATTAGGCCAATGGAAGTTGATTCATAGTTTCCTGTTGGAGATTTTTAAAAGGCTACGAGGTCCGATTTCATTATTCATTATTTATATTTGCTGCCATTTCATTATTACATCTAAAGGCATGTTGAATACATTACTACCCTTGTTTATTACATAGAACTAAGTTTACAAGTGCCTAATTAACAAAACAGGGATATTTGCAGGGTTTTTTATTCCAAAATTTAAAAATCAGTTCAAGCATATTTGCACCGAGTATGATGACAAGCGGGACAGAAATCTGGAGGAAATTCATTATTTATGGTATACTGTGACACCTCTCCCAAATAAACTATTTAAAATGAACAAGAAGGAATGTCTGAATATTTTGAGCAACTGAATGCTTTTTATCATGTTTTCAAGGAAAATATTTTTTTTCACAAAATGAAATATTTGCCACAGCGGCAAATCGGATGCGCGCTCCCAACAGTAAACTAAGAATCAATTTCCCTTGGCCTTAACAAAACTGCTGTGGATGATATTCCTGCAAATTTGCTTAGGTTATAGCTGCACAATACATATCAAATTCCCTTGCTAATATATGTATTAGCTCAAGACGGGTATTGTGCCCAATGATTAGAAAAAGATGAACGTATGACGCCTATTCGTAAAGGTGGTGAGAAAGATGATCCAAATAATTTTCGGCCAATATCTGTTCTTCTAATTATTTCACAAATTCTTCAGAGATTTTGTTCATGATGAATTATTTTCTATTTTGCAACGTAACAATAATGATGATTAATGAATAATCTGGGTCACCAACCATTAACCACCCTTCTCTATTACTGATTACATTTTGAAAGCTGGATAATATAAGAAAGCCGTTGTTATATATTTCTCAATCTTTGCAGGATATTACAAACAAGCTGGGTGTCCTTTGCCTGTTTTGGGAATCTTCGCTAGTTTAGCTACAGAATAAATTAATATTTAATCACACAAACATTGAGGACGTTATAAAGACAATAGTGTGTCTCTAGAAATCAAACAAACAATTACATTTTTTCTTTATCCCTCAAAAATAGCAACAAAAATTAAAGCTGTTTGACTATCAAGATCTTAGTCGTAAGCATGGTATTGACCGCTTCAATTTTATGACAAAGAAGTGAACATTTTCCATTGCTTCCAACATCTCTTTTTTGAGAGTCTACGGTTATATTTCCCTACTATACGAGCCCCTAAAGTAACATAATAGTATGGATTATTATTTAACACCAATGTTTTATTTTTTCCCCTCTTATATGACTATTACTTGTGGCCCCGAAACATTATTTCGTGCCCTCGAAACATTATTTCGTGCCATCGAACAAATCATTTTGGTGCCCTCGAAAATTATTGTGTCGTGCCCTGTTTTTGCGCGAGATTAAGGGGGCTCACTCTTAGTAGAGAAAAGCCAGCTACTTACTATTTGCCGACGATTGAACTTTACCGGCGTGTAGTAACCTTTACGCAATTTTTAAAAAATAAAAACATGAAATATGTAAACTATTCTATTTCACATGGACATACAGTTAACAATCGATTCCAAAAATGTTATGTCAGATATGCACACATTTTAGAGTGTTTAACTAATTAGCTGCCAAAATTTCGATTTCGAGTATATAAATCCATACTGACTGCTCTATGATGAAATCTATAGCCCTCGGTTACGTGGAGAACCTCACCCTCGGAACTTTTTTACCATTCCCCTCATGAGCATCATATATTGGTATACTATCACACGACCGAACTAGGAGGAGGGTGTTTTTTTGCCATTTTGAAGAAAATTGCCGAATATGCTGGTAATCACGTTCAAAACTATGTTTTTTGATTTTTGGATTTGTTTGTCGCAATAAAAGCTAATAAACCCCTCCCTAACTTTCTCGTTAGGTTTCTATAAACATCAATTAAGTGCAAATTAGAGAAATTAGTATCCTCAAATAAATCTCCTCATGTCACTTTACGTATTTCAGAGATCCGGCCACCTGACTTTCAAAAACCGCAGCATCGCATATTATTTACCGTTTATCTAGTGCAGGTACAAAGGGCCTTGCATTAGGTTTATTATTTTATATTTGGGTACATACGACGCCATGACCCATACGAATTTGTTGTACAATTTAATGGTAATCATTGCCGTAGTATCGTACCTGCAATAAAGGAGCCGCTTTCACCGAGGTTGTGCATGCACTGGAAGCTGTACATAGTGTTCAAGATCCTGTTCACACAGAAAAAATTACAGGATCCTTTTGTTTTACCGCTTTATGGCGTAGTGTTGTGGTTGGATTTGCTAGCATTAAGTACTTTGCGGCAAGTCAACCATTTACATTTCTTCCCAAACTGCCGTCTCAGTGCGAGCAAATATTAAAATCATGGATTTTTTAGAGATTAACACTACAAACTCCGGTTGAACACACAACCTTTGGAGAATGTGATTAACCTAACCGATCCATAATCCCGATCAATGGCTTAAAAGCGACAGTGAACAATTTCTGGTCAGCTGTACTCCCATATCCGGTAGTTTCACAGTTGGTATTTGGAAAACGTGGCATTTTTTGTTATGGTACTGCGATAAAAAGAAATACGAACCAGCTTGAACGCGTACCGAATGCTAATTAGCGATATGTGATATCATGTTTCTGCTGTTTTCAAACTTTTGGTACGCAGTTTTATCAAGTCAGTCCCTGTCACTAAAAGCTTTCGATGTCAGTTCTTTCCTTGAATGTTCTGCATTCATCGTAACCACACGATTATGGTAGCGGAGGCTTCCTTGGCTCTTGACTCTTATTTCAATAGAGCGATTCTATGCCATATGCAAGCCATTGAAACATATAATGTTAAAGGCATGCGCGTACCTTCAAGTTGCTTTCAGCAATATGGATCGTAGAAGTTTTGCTACTCTGTCGTTTAGTTCCAAGTGTTTTTGTGTAACCAGAACGTTTGCTTATTTTTGGCCCAGGCAATAATACCACAATCTACCAAGTAATTCATTCAATGTCAATGCATAAGCACGTTTGGCAGTAGTGTATGCCAGTAATATGTGAATACCTTTACGTTATGGCACAATAATTATCAATTGTTGGTTATTCTTTCGAATAATTATGGCTCTGTACCAAGTCCATTGCTACTGCTGCAGAAAAGAACACTGACCCTAAGCACCAATGCTATTCGCATTCGCCATCAACTTACGTACACTGGTAACCAATGAATCATTTTCTTCATATGCCAGACGCCTTATCAGCTTGTATTATTTCATAGGTTTCTAACACATATAGTCTGATATACCTTTTTGGAACCGAACAATTTTATATACTCTTGCGATTATAGGCCATGCTTGTTTATTTCTAAATACGTTATTAATCCGTATCTCTAGTTTTCAGCTGTCAGCATGACAGGAGGGCAATGTTACAAGGCATTTGCCCGGGGAGGTTCTCATGCTTTGTTGAGTAGCCATGCTCCTTCCAGCGTTCTGAAAGTAACTCCTAACGGGAACAAATATACCCTTATTGTAATGGAACAGTTTTCACATGAAATATACCTATATTCGGTGAAAATATGCCGCTAGTGTAAAATTATACTCCGAGCGTGGACTGTTTTCAATACGTGAATAAATATATTGTGACACACCAATTAGTAAAGCTAGGTAAGAAAAATAATACTCTAAGAAAATATACATACTTAGTGTTATTTTTGCTGGCATGTTTGGTCCAGTTCCTATTTGGTATCAATGAACCAATCACAATGCTAACAAATTTATTATACCCCTAGCTTTCTTCTTCTTCTTAGCCGTGTCCACAATTCATTATTAATGGCTTGTGGTGGTGTCAGGATTTATTCACTGAGTAAGCTTATCCAGGTCCGCGTGTATCCACGATAACGGACGCTCCTAACATGGCCCACTTTTTTTTTAAACTTGGGGCGGATTGGAACAGTCAGGGGTTTTACACCCTACCCTTATTCGACACTGACTGGCGATGTACATTTATCAGTTGTGACTCTCTGTACACGGGTACGCGGTTTAACGTCCCCTCCGAGGACGGGATGTTTCAATGATTCAATTTGCCCAATCCAAGTGAACCATGGCAGATACGGTATTCCTGTATTTAATCAATTCTCGTATACAGATTAGAATCCAGAATTGAGCACCCGAATAATCCCAGCAAGTGACCCCACCGGGATTCGAACCCGGGATTTTTTTGATAGATTTGCGCCACAGCTAGCAAGCACCCTAACCGCTTATGCCACGCTCTCCCACTTCATACCCCTAGCTGGACTAGAAATTGATTATTAGGATTTTATACACCTAGCGGTTATTGCAAGCTAATGCCATAAGCGGGTCTCACAACCACAGCTAGTCCCTCTTTTTATGGAACAGCATGGTTACCCGCCAAAATGCAAGAATTCCCCCCCGTGCATTTTAGTCTTAGTGTTAAACCCCAGCAGTACATGCCCTTTCAGACAGCTTTGAGGGTTTAGAGCAAAGAGGCCCCATCTGTAATAGTTGCCAGGTGTTAGATTGAGATTAACCATTTAATAAGACTCAACGACAAATTGTAGTATTGCAGATGGGACCTTCCTTGCACGAAACCCTCGATTTCCTGATTGTCTAATACATCATAATATTCATTACTGGGGCCCATGACCAGTTGAAATGTACCCTCCAAATATTAAAGCTCTCGTCCTCTTCAGCCCATGTATCATTCTTACCATGTTGCTGGGAAAACAATTGACTGAAAATCACGTACGTTCCATTGTGACCAATTATAGTCTATTTTTATTCCTGTCATACGCATATTTGTCGATGGTAGGAATTCATATTGGAGTGATGTGGTTGAGATCAAAACTAAAAAGCCTTATAACAGCTGAATATGCTCCACTTCTTCAACAGAATAAGAGCTTTAACCCTCTTACATCGACCCTCTTTTTTTTTTGTATCGAATATGTAAAGGCATCATACCAGATGCAATTATGGAATAGATGTCGTAAAGTCTGAGACACGCTATCAATTCCTTTGTTAGTTTCTTTTTGTTTGGAGTCAAAGACCGGATAAAGTGCCATGAACATCGAGGACGGGTGAACGTCTTAACAATGAGTAATTAGGCCCACGTAAAAATGTAGTTCGTTATGAGTGACCAAAAACACTTCAGTACTTAAAATACGAATAAATGTAAACGTATCAGTCTTCTAATATTCCTTAGTGACGTAAAGAACGTTTGTGCGTAAAATTACTTATTCCGTATCATTTTTCTTTTCTTATGTGAAACTTAAGAGATTTATTCGAGTTTGGTGTTTGAAATTTATTCTCAGTGCATTTGCCTGCAATTATTTTGTTCCTAGAAAAGGGATATTTTTTAATATGTGCCTTTCTGATCTGTATGTCACATCGATTTCTATGTATTGAGTGGGTAAAAAAATACACAACCTCTCAACGAATGGAATCGCCGACCCGCCCAAAAACTTTTAAGAATGACAAATAAAAAATCCTACTATAAACAGGTATACTCACTGGGTAATCGTCTGATCGGTAACAGTTACAAGAATGCATTTCTCACAGTGGATAAAATATTCTGAGATTGAACATGTTGTAAAACAGAATAAGACTTTTAGGGATGACCCGAAAAAGTTTTCATCTTGATTGAGTAACATCGAACCCACTAATTCAGTGCGATGTGTGCACTCCGTTTATATAAAGCCAAAGACGTGATTTTGTAAATCCTATAGAACCTGTTTACAACTAAAAATTTGGTCGACCAAAATATGAGAAGGGGCTCAGAACATCAAAACCACCACCTTTTATAGCTAACCACAGAAGAAAATAGTAGCTTTCTTCAGACACCAACATTTTGACTACTTCCGGTAAAATCCAGGGGCGAAGGCTAATAACGATCGGACCATGGACCATAAATGCCTTACTCTGCATTATGAAAAGTAATTTGTGCGTTTGACCGTAGCCCTATAAGATATAGGTTATAAAAAGTAAAATTTTTTTTTTTTTACTGTAATTTAAAATAAAACATCAAGGATACGTAACGCGGGAGAGGGATAATCAAATTTTCAAATTGAAATGAATATTCAAATTCAAATTGCTGATTTTATTGATAAAAGGCTGTCAAAAACTAACTTGTGACAAGAAAGTCCCCGTTTTGGGGAAAGAGTGTTCAAAAACTCCAAAGGAGGACGTCATGTTAAAGGGGTTAGGTTCACAAAAAGGTCCCATTTTTGGAATCCCGCCCTTGATTGTTGCGGTTTTTAGCCTATAACTCCAAATGTTAGGCTGCAATAATAGAATAAAATTTAAGTATTCTTGCCAATAAAGATAAATAATAACCTGTTCAGGTGTTTAGGAATATAAAGAAAATAATATTTCTGGTTGTGGTCAGGAAAATAAAGATAATACTAACCTGGTTGTGGTCATGAAAATACAGAGAGAATAATAACGCTGGTTGTGGCCAGGAAGTAT